>CM049849.1:889885-899885 GCA_027422415.1 Schizothorax lantsangensis
TCATGCGCGTCACTAATTAGATGACGAGGCATTTGGCTATTGACATCATGTTATATTGTCTTTGCAATAGCTGTGGAGATGTTATACCACTTCTCTTTGGTTGTCTAAAGAGACGCTAATGGTGAGTTTGTTGGGGTTTCTCGCCGGTCGTTTCCGGCAGGTCATTCTTATTGGTTTGACTTTTGGTAGCTCATGTTCCACGCATGTATAGGTCATAAGTTTTTAGGGATCCAGCCACCGTTAAGAGACAAAGGTCTGATATATCTCTTTTTGTTAGGCACAGATCCCTGAGTGCTCTTCCAGATGGGCCATACATTAACCCCTTGTAAGATATAATCACTGGTGTATGTTGTAGAGGGGTAGGAGACTGCAGCCATGTACTTATCGCCCTCGTGTTTTCTGGCGTGCTGTATTTCCGTGTTTTCAGCCTCCATGTTTCCTCCATCCTGGACCCTGCCACAATAGACACGTCCATTACCATTGATGTATTATTTTTGCCTATGAGCAGGTCCGGTTTTATAAAGGATGTCGAAGTCAGAATAATGGGCTCCACCCATGTTGTAGAGGCTCCTTTCTTTAACATGACTTCCAGTCTCCTCATTACTCGGTTGTGCCTTGCACATCTGGTATCGTGAGTTATATCGCACCTTTGTAAGATGTGATTTAAAGTTTCCTTTACTTGGCAGGCCCCTCTGCATCGTAACTCTTGTGGGCAGGTCTCTCTTCCTCTTGCTCCTCTTGCTTTTGTAGGCAAGACCCCTCCCCTGAGTTGAATTCCCCGAAGATGGAGTCGAGGAAAAACTCTCGCTGGTTTTTCCAGCCACAAGTGACTTGCTTCGTCCACATCATTAATCGTAAGGTCTTTACCATCCACAGATTGGGCCAGTTGTTGAGCCCACTCCTCTCTGGCTTCTTTCATTGAAGTGATTACTTCTCCAATTCTGCAGGGCCTATTAATTCTTATCAGGGCTTTTTGGAAAGATGGCAATTCCGTTACAGCCCTATCGATGGAACTGGTACTGGATAGGAGCTTCATAGACCTCGATCGTTGCCAGATCGGAATTGACGTGCTTAAGGAGGGGATATCCAGACCTCCCGCCTGGTACGATGAGTGCAGGTATGCCAGTGGAGTGTCTTTTGGTAGTCTCATCCACTTCCTTACGGCCGCTCTTATCATCCTGTCCATTCTCGTTAAGGTGTTTCTATGTGCTCCCCCAAGAACCAGTTCATAGACTAGCCTTGGGACCAAGAAGATTTTCAGGAGATCCAGCCTTTGATAAGGTTTCAGCGGAGCCGAAGTGATTCCTTGCAACATCTTTTCCAAGTGCCCAGTGTGTTTCGGTGTTACTTTCCCTTTCCAGGTAAAGTGCAGTCCCAGATATTTCTGTTTATCCAGAACCCCCATTGCACTGATTTCACCTTCGTTGGTAAAATATGAATGAGGCGTCAGGAGTAAGCATTTCCTCCTTCTGTCCTTGAGGATAGTAATGGCTTTAGACTTCTTTTCATTCAAAGACATCCCCATTCCTTTCAATGCTCTACAGAATCCTTCCAGCTTAAGTTGAAGGTCTTCACTGTTCTGAGCGACCAACACCAAGTCATCGGTATAGGCAATGGCGTCGATATGTTGTCCCCCTATCTCAGCCCCAATCCGGGGCAAACTGCTTTTACTGCTTTATCCATTACCAGGATGAATAGGAGGGGAGACAGAGGATCACCTTGCCTTACGCCCCTTCCACACTTGGTCGTCCGAGTTCCAATGTTAACCTCCGTCTCTTCATAGAGGTTTGCGAGGTAATTAATTAATGGGTCTGGTGCACCAGCTCCTCTTGCTGCCTCCAAGATGGTGTCATGTGCTACTGTGTCGAAGGCTTTCGCAATGTCCAGAAACAACATTGCAATGGGTTTTCCTTCATCATGAGTCCTTCGAAACAGGGCCTGTAACAGGGTACTTGCTTCCAGACATCCATCCCTCTTCAGAAAGGCATACTGTAGTGGAGAAAACTCAAAGTAATCCCGCATCCTCCTTGCTAGTATTTTATGTAGTGCTCTGGTTAAAACTGAGGAGACGGCGATAGGTCTATAGTCTACAGGAGTTTCTGGGACTTCCACTTTGGGAATGAATGTAACTCTGGCATTAGCCAGGGATGGAGGCATCGTTTCCAGGGCCAGGATCATGTTACAGAAGCCGGCCGGGGAGGACTGGTCCCACGTCAGAAGTTCCTTTGCTGACTTCCTATCCATCCCCATCGCTGTGTTTCCCATTCCTCTCAGCACTCCTGTTAGTTCCTCAGCAGTTATTGGAGATATTATTTCCCATTTTGGTTCCGCCCTTTCTGTAATTGGTGGAGGGTCTTCGGCAGGGGCAACTCCAGCATAGATGTTTTCCCAGTAGTCCTCCATTCCTTCCACTTGCTGTTGTCCTTTATAGGCTTCTTTCCACCGCCCCTCTAAGATTGTCTTTGCAGCATCCTTCTTACGCAGTTTGTAAAGCTTCTGAATGCTTGCATACATAGCCCGTCTTATTTGTTTATTTGACCTCGGCTTTTTCCCTAATGTCCTTTTAGGGACTGCAGGTCGCCATCTTGTTGGAAAGACCTTAGCCGCATGCTCTTTAAACAGCCTGGCACCTTCAGCTCTTGTTTCCCACCCTTCCAGTACATTCCGAATCAAGTTCCTCAACTTCTCGGGCTGGATTCTAGAGTCTTCCATGGTTTGATATGCCGTCTCTAGCATATCTTTCCTCCATGATTCCACCTCTACTGGCTGTGCTGATATTGATGTTGCTATATCGTTTTGAAGGGGTATTGACTGGTCCAGCATTGAGGTCTGAGCTGACATGACTAGGATTGGGGATTCGTGTGGAAGGATAGGAGATCCTTCTGGCCTTTGGGATGCAGCTCCCAATGATGGTTCTCCTTGAGATGTCTCATGTCGTGGAGTCCAATTTATTTTCTGCAATCTCTTCCGTATTGCTTCCGACGTTCGACAATGGAAGTACGGGCACAACTTATCTGCCAACTCTCGTTTCGTCATGCCCTCCACCCATATGTTCATAGCTTTATTGATCAGCAATTTATCTTCCTCCTCCAGCCAGTTCTTTGATATTTTCCCTCGCTTATTCGCGGTCCTGGTTACTGGGAGTTCAACTTGCTGGCTGTTAGTTTGGGTTGGTAGATGTTCAACTTCCATTGTCCAGGTTGATCCTCTTGTCCTTGTTGTCATTCGACATCTTTGATCAGTGACATCCTCTCTTATTGGACTTTGTTGTTGTAGTTCCATAGATGTTTCAGGGGGTTTCCATTTCAGGATCTGGAGTCTTTTCTTCAAGGCTTCAATAGTGCGGTGCGGGAAGGTGACATGCAGGTGAGTTAGATGGTCTTTCCTCCTCATACCCTGTCTCCAGGATGAGTCGGCTTTAGTTCTCAGTATCGCATCCTCTCCACTTGTCCATCCTTTCCTCCTTCCTTGGAGTTCCACGATCCTTTCATGGTTCACTTCCACTGGGTGCCGATGATACCAATGCATACCCAGACTTCTCGAAGATGGAAATACCACACCGCAGTCCTTGCAGGTGTTAATACTTGCACTGGAGCATGGGCCAAATTCCAAAGTCATTCCAATTTCCCCAACAGCCTCACCGCTGCTGAAGTCCTGGTTTCCAGAGGGTCCAGGATCTTTATTTCTTATTTTACTTTCTGTAACCAGCAGTGTTAATCCCAGCAGGGTGGTTGGCCCGACTGGGATGGCCCGGATCTTAGTTCAGGTGGGTTGCAGACGGGGGTGCCAACATGACACCATCCGCCGGTAGTTGGAATTACCTATGCTTCCCACCCTATCCAGCGGTCGCCACGAGGAGGCGCCCGGGCCGTGTAACTATAAGAGAGTCATAGTTACTCCCGCCGTTTACCCGCGCTTCATTGAATTTCTTCACTTTGACATTCAGAGCACTGGGCAGAAATCACATCGCGTCAACACCCGCCGTGGGCCTTCGCGATGCTTTGTTTTAATTAAACAGTCGGATTCCATAGGGCGACGTTGCGGCAGCCTCTCCGCCGTCGGGGTGACATATTTCGACTTTGGGGGTGACCGCTGGATCGCAGCCGTAAGGAGGAAAAGTGCATTTCACGGGGGTACGGGAGGAGTGCGGCTGGCGCCCGTAGCGCCGAGGGCGGACACCTGAACCCTCGCCGCAGGCCCCTCTCCGCCCGCCCTTTGGCGGACCTTCGAAGATAGACCGGCTGTCTGCGTCTCCCAATGAAGGGTGGGCCCCGGGGGGGCCGTCTCATGCGCGCATTACCGGACAAGGTGTATTCGCCCTCGGGTCACCGTGCCAAAATTTTCACCGTTGCCCCTAGGAGCACCCAACCCATAGCGGCCAGTGAGGTCTGTTGCAGCGAGGGTGCCATCACTTTCGCGGCCGGGTGGGGCCCTAGCTCGGACGTGCAACGTGCTCCAATCGATCAGGGGTGGAAGAGTTCGCCTGGCACCCCGAGGCGTGCGCCTTCGAGGGCAGACAGGAGTGATAGAATCGCCCCTCTGTGTTCCTGGTCCGTGTTTTTTGACGAAGCGTTCAAACCTAAGTCAACAAATTTACGCGTTCGCCGAAATCGCGACGGCACGTAAAAACGCCTCCCGCAAACGGACCGACATCCGGGGTCGCGGTCGAATCCGGAACCGACCCGGGGACGAGGCGCCTTCCCCGGCTTTGCCCGGTGCGTCGGAGAGGGTGGATGTTTGACCCAAGCCCCACCTTCGAACATAGTCCTTTTTTTGAGCCGAAAGTGCCGGTCCAAGAGGGTGAGGCTTTCGCCGGACGCGCCTCTCGTCGAAGAGACCCTGGAGCCTCGATCCCGCCACTGGTCACCCCGAGACGGCTGCTCCCCCCAGGCGGGTGGGGGGGGGCCTTGTGCTCGGCAAGGCTCTGCCCGGCCAGGGTGAGGGTACGTGGGCTAAGCGTCCCTCTCCGCCGCCCCTGGAGCTCAGATTTTTTTCCGTTCAAAACCTAAGTCCACAAAATCAGGCGGGCACGGGCACGACGAGCCCTACTGGGCCCCCGAGTTTCAGCTCCAGGACCCCCGCCTCGCCGAGTTATTAAGCGATAAACCGCTCTCGTCCACCCACCAACAACTCGATCCCGCCGCTGGTCACCCGAGAGCCGCTTGACCCCGCCCCCCCCCCCCCCGCCCGGAGCTCCGTTCCGTACCGTACCGTACCGTTCAGGGGGGCCATTGGCCTGGCGTCACCCATCGCCAGGGGGAGGGTACGTTGTCCAGGCGTCCCTCCGCGCCACCCCTGGAGCTCACTTTCTGTTCCGAGTGGTGTTGTATGGGGGGGATGCGAGGTGGGGGTGGCGTCGCCATGCGGGTCAGGGCACGTTGTCCAGGCGTCCCTCTGTGCCACCCCTCTTTTTGAAAAAAACGGTTTCCGTTCCCAGAGTAAAGAGGTCTTCGGCCTTGGTGTCACACCCTCGTCGGGGTATCGGTACGTGGGCTCGGTGTCCCCTCTACGCCGGCCCCTGGAGGCTCAGTTTGCGTTCCCAGCGTAAGGGTGAGGGTACGTGGGCTGAACACGTCCCTCTCCGTGCGGGTTTCGTTGACCCGTTATCGCTTTAATGACTTTGATCGAATTGACTTTCGCTTGTACCGGCCGTGTGTGTGTGTGTGTGTGTCCTTCGACAAACCCTGCGCCCGCGTGCGGGTTCCTCTTCGAGACGAGCCAACGTTACTTTACTGCCAGGGATCGACCGGGTAACCCTTCGCGGGGGAAAAAGGAACCGCCGCAGCACGCTTGGATCCTACACGCGGGTCTCGCTCCGCGAGGACGGGCGGGAGGGCGGTGGGCCCCGAGGAGCACCACCACCGCACCCAAGCCGGCGCGGCCGCGGCCGCTCATAGGGCGACGTGCGGCGGTCTCTCCACCATCTGGGGAACTCGGGACGGTGGGGTGGCCGCTAGATCGCAGCCGTAAGGAGGAAAAGTGCGTTTCCCGGGGATGGGAGGAGTGCGGCTGGGCGAGGGCGGACACCTGAACCCTCGCCTCAGTCTCCTAACCCGACCTCAGACCTTCGAGGATAGACCAGCTGTCTGCGTCTCCCAAGGAATGGTGGGGGTGGCGTGCGCGCATTTAACCTTCGTGCATCCGTGCCCCTAGGAGCACCCAACCCATAGCGGCCAGTGCCCTAGCAAGAAACGGGACAAGGCACTTTTGCGGCCGGGCGGGGCCCTAAGGTTAAGCCTCCTAGCCCGGGCTTGGGGGCGTGCAACGTGTTCCAATCGATCAGGGGTGAACAAGTTTTGCCTTCATCGTTACCGAGAACCGGCATTGGGGTAGAGTGGACCCCGCCAGGGTGATGTGTTTCTGGGCCTGGCATCGCTCGAAAAAGCCCCTGGAGCTTAGCTTTCATCGTTACCGAGAACCGGAGTGAGGGGCGTTGGGGTGGACTCTACTCCGCCAGGGTGATGTGTTTCTGGGCCTGGCATCGCTCGAAAAAGCCCCTGGAGCTTAGCTTTCATCGTTACCGAGAACCGGAGTGAGGGGCGTTGGGGTGGATTCGACCCCGCCAGGGTGATGTGTTTCTGGGCCTGGCATCGCTCGAAAAAGCCCCTGGAGCTTAGCTTTCATCGTTGTGGAGAACCGTCAATTCCTGGAGTGAGGGGCGTTGGGGTAGAGTGGACCCCGCCAGGGCTATCTGTCTCTGGGCCTGGCATCGCTCGAAAAAGCCCCTGGAGCTTAGCTCTCATCGTGACCGACAACCAGAGTGAGGGGCGTTGGGCTGGAATCTACCCCGCCAGGGTGATGTGTATCTGGGCCTGGCAACGCTCGAAAAGCCCCTGGAGCTTAGCTTTCATCGTTAGAGAGAACCGTCAATTCCTGGAGTGAGGGGCCGTGGGGTAGTGCCAACCCCGCCAGGGTGATCTGTCTCTGGGCCTGGCATCGCTCGAAAAAGCCCCTGGAGCTTAGATTTAATCGTTACCGAGAACCGGAGTAAGGAGCCGTGGAGGAGTAGTGCCCACCCCGCCAGGGAGACGTGTCTCTGGGCCTGGCATCGCTCGAAAAAGCCCCTGGAGCTTAGCTTTCATCGTTACCGAGAACCAGAGTAAGGGACGTTGGGGTGGACTCGACCCCGCCAGGGTGATGTGTATCTGGGCCTGGCATCGCTCGAAAAAGCCCCTGGAGCTTAGCTTTCATCGTTAGAGAGAACCGTCAATTCCTGGAGTGAGGGGCGTTGGGGTAGAGTGGACCCCGCCAGGGTGATCTGTCTCTGGGCCTGGCATCGCTCGAAAAAGCCCCTGGAGCTTAGATTTAATCGTTACCGAGAACCGGAGTAAGGGGCCGTGGGGTAGTCCCCACCCCGCCAGGGAGACGTGTCTCTGGGCCTGGCATCGCTCGAAAAAGCCCCTGGAGCTTAGCTTTCATCGTTACCGAGAACCAGAGTAAGGGGCGTTGGGGTGGACTCGACCCCGCCAGGGTGATGTGTATCTGGGCCTGGCATCGCTCGAAAAAGCCCCTGGAGCTTAGCTTTCATCGTTAGAGAGAACCGTCAATTCCTGGAGTGAGGGGCGTTGGGGTAGAGTGGACCCCGCCAGGGTGATCTGTCTCTGGGCCTGGCATCGCTCGAAAAAGCCCCTGGAGCTTAGATTTAATCGTTACCGAGAACCGGAGTAAGGGGCCGTGGGGTAGTGCCCACCCCGCCAGGGAGACGTGTCCCCTATCCAACGCCACCATCCCTGAGAACAACGTCCCTCGGGGGCCGGAGAGAGAGCCCGCCAAAGTTAAAACTTTGACCGGCTGTAACTCACCCAAAGCGGGGAGAAACTCCACCAAACTCAGGCTGAAATTAGAGCTCCAGGCCCCTATCCAACGCCACCACCCCCGAGTCGATACCCCGCCGGGGACCGGAGATAGACCCTTTCGCCTCGGGAGAACCACCCCGACCTGCTCACCCTCCTCTACCCGCCTAGACCTCTCTCCTCCCCGGCCGCCTATCCGCCGAGGGACTCCTACCACCTCCAGGAGGTACCCCTACCCGTCCACCAGCCGAACCCGGGCATCCCACACTTAAGCCCAGGTTACTGACTCTGCCAACAGCGCTCTACAGAGAACCGGGCCACTGGTCACCCCGGGAGAAATTTACCACTGGTCACCCTGGGAGAAATTTACCACTGGTCAACCCGGGAGAAATTTACCACTGGTCACCACGGTATAGATTTACCACTGGTCACCCCTTATCGACTTAGGTTTTGGCCGCCTCGCCCTCCGACTTCCAGGGTCGCCGAGGGAGTCGTCGCGCCCGCCTCAGGGAACCACGACTGCGGCCTCAGGGGGGTCACCATGCACACCCCCTCTGCCCGCCTCAGGGAACCACGACTCCGGCCTCAGGGGGGTCGCCGTGGGCACCCCCTCTACCCGACTCAGGGAACCACGACTCCGGCCCCACCATGCAGGGGGGTCACTCTGCCCGCCTCAGGGAACCACAACTCCGGCCTCAGGGGGGTCACCATGCACACCCCCTCTGCCCGACTCAGGGAACCAGACGCTCGGTCACAGGGGGCCACTGTCCTGCACCCCCTCTACCCGCCTCAGGGAACCACGACTCCGGCCTCAGGGGGTCGCCGTGGGCACCCCCTCTACCCGCCTCAGGGAACCACGACTCCGGCCTCAGGGGGGTCACCGTGCACACCCCCTCTACCCGCCTCAGGGAACCACAACTCCGGCCTCAGTGGGGTCACCGTGCACACCCCATCTACCCGCCTCAGGGAACCACGACTCCGGCCTCAGGGGGGGTCACCGTGCACACCCCCTCTACCCGCCTCAGGGAACCACGACTCCGGCCTCAGGGGGGGTCACCGTGCACACACTCTCTGCCCGACTCAGGGAACCACGACTCCGGCCTCAGGGGGGTCACCATGCACACTTCCTCTACCCGCCTCAGGGAACCACGACTCCGGCCTCAGGGGGGTCACCATGCACACCCCCTCTGCCCGACTCAGGGAACCAGACTCTCGGTCACAGGGGGCCACTCTCCTGCACCCACTCTACCCGCCTCTGGGAACCACGACTCCGGCCTCAGTGGGGTCACCATGCACACCCCCTCTGCCCGACTCAGGGAACCAGACGCTCGGTCATAGGGGGCCACTCTCCTGCACCCCCTCTACCCGCCTCAGGGAACCACGACTCCGGCCTCAGGGGGGTCGCCGTGGGCACCCCCTCTACCCGCCTCAGGGAAACACGACTCCGGTCTCAGGGGGGTCGCCGTAGGCACCTCCTCTACCCGCCTCAGGGAACCACGACTCCGGCCTCAGGGGGGTCACCATGCACACCCCCTCTACCCGCCTCAGGGAACCACGACTCCGGCCTCGGGGGGTCACCATGCACACCCCCTCTACCCGCCTCAGGGAACCACGACTCCGGCCTCAGGGGGGTCACCATGCACACCCCCTCTACCCGCCTCAGGGAACCACGATTCCGGCCTCAGGGGGGTCACCTTGCACACCCCCTCTGCCCGCCTCAGGGAACCACGACTCCGGCCTCAGGGGGGTCACCGTGCACACCCTCTCTACCCGCCTCAGGGAACCACGACTCCGGCCTCAGGGGGGTCACCGTGCACACCCCCTCTGTCCGACTCAGGGAACCACGACTCCGGCCTCAGGGGGGTCACCGTGCACACCCCCTCTACCCGCCTCAGGGAACCAATCTCCGGCCTCAGGGGGTCACCATGCACACCCCCTCTGCCCGCCTCAGGGAACCAGACGCTCGGTCACAGGGGGCCACTCTCCTGCACCCCCTCTGCCCGCCTCAGGGAACCACGACTCCGACCTCATGGGGGTCACCATGCACACCCCCTCTGCCCGCCTCATGGAACCACGACTCCGGCCTCAGGGGGGTCACCGTGCACACCCCCTCTACCCGCCTCAGGGAACCACGACTCCGGCCTCAAGGGGGGTCACCGTGCACACCCCCTCTGCCCGACTCAGGGAACCACGACTCCGGCCTCAGG
>CM049849.1:907385-954885 GCA_027422415.1 Schizothorax lantsangensis
TTACACTGTTTATTTTAAAAGATCCGCTGTAAAATCAGCGTGCAGCACCCAAACAAACATTTTTGCGCATGTGAAGGATTTTACACGGATATTAGAACATGAGTGAAGTATAAAGCCTTGTTTAGGCTACATAATGAATAATAGTTATGCAACTAAATGTTACAAATATGGCAAAACTGGAAACATTCAGATTCTTGTGGAATGAGACAGGTTCATGAACCCGATGCCGTTTCAGTTTTGCTTGATGTTTGTATGCTGTTTGCCAATATAGCCTAATTTATGTTTTATTTTATAGTTTAATATGTAATTTTATAAATACTGAATTAATGTAGCCTATTGTTTGCAATTACAAGGTTAACGGGTGTTTTTGGAGTAAGATCAATTTCTCTTTAATGAGATCTTCCTCTTTTTGGCCTGGTTTGGTTTCTCCGTGTTGTAAACTCTAGGGGCGAGGCTTCTAAACCGGGTGTTTTTAGGGGCGTGATATTCAAACTATGATTGTTTTCTGCCACCACATTTATCAACCTGCGATCATTCGTACGATGAGATTGGCGGCATACGAATGTTTCATGAATCACACGTGAACTCTGTCGTAAGTTGATTGGTGTGCACGGCTCTGCGCTCGTTTCTACGTTAGATTGATAAATGAGACCCACTGTGATTGACTACAATGTTCCAGTCATGCAGTTAGTATTACATACATTCAAGTATTTAGATCATCTATATAAAGATTAAAAAGAACTGGGGACAGAATCCTTCCTCGTCTCACACCATTGCTAACCGCTAACGGAGAAGAAACTTTATTGCCCCATTTTACTCGTACAGTCTGGTGAGCCTGTAGAATTCTCACTATGTATGTGTACACCTCTCTTTATCTCATGAAAAACAACAATCAAACACCATCAAAAGCTTTAGATGCATCAATAAAACAAAAACATCTCTGTACTTGTTTTCTATTCCCTTTAAAGCATAACTACACCGGTCAGTGCCACGTTTAGCTTTAAAACTAACCTGGTTATCTGTAGAATTAATTAACTCTATTATCTCTGAAAACCTCAAGTGTTAGATGTTTATTGTTTTGTTTTTGATGGTGTTATTATTACTATATACAACAATACACAAATTTACTTTAGACAAAGTTTTGATTAAAACTAAGCAGAGCAGACAAACAAGTAAAGATTATGTGTTTATTTTAAAGTGTAATTACGGATATAATCAGTTAAATTAATTAGATTCCTTGTTGAAAACCGGTGACTTTATCTGTCTTTGCTGGACTGCCTTGTGGACATAACCTGGTTGTCAAATAACTTCCTCCAGCACAATAATAACAAAACTGAAATAATGAATTAATAACAGTTTGTTCTAGGATCCAGTTTAAGAGATTGTAATTTGTTTTTAAAGTCCTCAGTGATTAAGTGCTATCATATATTAAGGATGTCATCTTCCCTCACTCATCCAGCAGATCTTAAAGATGTTCTGATGAAGATCTCGTCTCATATTAAAGACTGATAGAGCTTTTTCAGTCACTGGTTCTCCTCATCTCTGTAATCAGCTCTCTTCACATCCGCCTCGGATAAATCTAGACTTAAACACATCTCTATTCTCTGCTGTTTTAGTATTTATTTTATATTGTTTTATATTATTTATGCTTGTGTTGTAATTGACCTTGTTCAGCACATTCATTGATCAGCTTTGCTGTGTATGAAGGTGCTTTATAAATAAAATGATCTAGAGGTCAGCATGTTACTATACTACACAAACTCAGCCAGTCTTTTTTGTGTGTGTGTGTCACATAACGATACAGAATGAATCACCACCTACTAAACATACTCTGTTTACCTGGATGAATCCTAACTGACACATATTAAAGATTAAATAATGAAGCTATGATTTTTATTTATCTCATAAATTGACCGTTTAATGTGGAAACCCATCACTGTCCCATCAACCATTACACAACACTATAAATATCTTACATACACTTCTGACGTTCAAAGCATATACTGTAGTCACAAACTTGTAAAACTACTTCTAGTTCAGTTTCCTGAGAACAAAGCTTTCATTTTAACTCTGATCAGATGAGAGTTTAGATAACTGACTGTCATTCCTCTCATTCTGCTAGAAGTGAAAGAGATTTCAGATCTGCTGTTCAACACGACAGCTCAGAGGAAGCAGAAAGATCTACACACATAATTTGAGGTGAGTGTTTCATCTTTCTTTCGTTGTTTGAGTGACGTCTCATGATGTCTCATTGATCAGTTGTTGCTTCTTTAATGCTGCGCTGAAGCTATTTTGATGGTTTTATTTAAAGCTCTTCATGTGGTGATCAAACATGATCAAGTGTGTGTTTGTCAGTGAATCACAGAAAGCTGCTCGTTCTGATATTGTTGTTCACATGCTGTGAAATCACTGTTTCTCAGTTTCATTAGTGAGTCTGTGATGCTCAAACAGTATTTATTTTATCATGCACTCTTCACTCTTTGAGAGAGAAACTTTCACTCGACAGTTTTGATGTAATACTGTGTCTGTGTGATGAACTCAGACTCGTTCAATGAAACAATCAGCATTTCTACTTCATTAACTTAATCACTTCAGTTCACTGTAAGTGTAACACAACAGAGTTACAGAGATATAAATACAGAAAACTTCCTCTGCAACAAAAGTGTCCATGAATATAGCTTGTTCACTTTTAAATGCAGATCTGTGAAATATGGGATTGGAAAAGTAGCTTTATATCATAGTAATAATTTATAATGAATTCACACATAATCTGTGAGTGACATAATCATGCATGTGTTTAGAGATGTTCATCTGGAGTAATGTAACCATGAAACATGATCAGACACATAAATCTGTTTTCTGTAAACCCCTCCAGCTCTAAACAGAGTCAAACCGGTTTCATTTGTTTTCCTGAAACGGTCCTGGTTAGACTGGTTAGTCTGGTTCTGATGATGAACATATTTCTGCAGTGCTGACAAACTCACCAGTTATGAACTAATACAGCAAATCATTTCTCTTTTCCCCTCAAATACAGTAAACAGAAATATTAGAAGGATGGATCATTTCACCATGTTTCACCATGTTTTACTATGATGAGCTGCTGTGCTTCACAATGAAAAACTGTAGGTCAGTTAAATGCTGTTGAACTGCAGTACATCAGTAGTAAACTACAGTTCAGTATAATAGTGTACAGTATAACTCTCGGACACACACGAGAGAAAACGAGTTCTTGAGTCAAACACACACAGCAGATCTTCACTCTTCATCCTCATAGTCACGCTGAGTCTAGTGTCCTCACCATATACTGGACTTTATAACTTCAGTGCAATACCTGGATATCACAGCAAGAGCATAACATCTGAACTCTATCGAAATAAGAAGTTTGTACATTTGCATTCTTTACACTGTACAAGTTTAATGATGTCTTGACCCATTAGACATTGTTTTAGCTCGGAGTATAGCTTGGGGTTTCTCCTCTCATATACATAAATCAACATGATATCTTCTTAGTCACATGCTCCCAAACTTTCCCGCTCTTGCAGAGTATAATTGACTTCTATTACAACAATATGGTACATTTTTACCAAGAATTGACTGATTTCACTGTTTTAGGCATGAATTATTAATCACACACAAATATAAACCTATAAACTATTCAATAGTTTTTCAACAGGACGTAAACAATGAGTGATTAGGACATGATAGTCTAATGCGTGGGTTACAAACATGACATGGACTTATGCAATAGAATGGTGTTTGGTTATAATCCTCCTAGCATGATTTTGGGATGATCTGATGTGTTTTATATAAGTAAAGGCAGTCTCTGTGCTAAACAGTGAGTGGTGAAGGAATTCAAGGACGAGGTCAAAGGTCTCTGAGGGAGTCTCAGTCTGGATTCTCTCTACTGGAAATGAAATCAACCCCTCTATGGTGTTCACTCATGATTTTACTCGTGAGAGTCACCATGTGTTCTCTCTTCAACTAATAATCTGAGGTTAAAGTTGACGATGTTGGAGGGGCTTTCCTGGTGTTATTTGTTCAAAGCTGTGAGGAGTTAGTTAGTTAGACTTTCTTCAGGATTCACTCTTGGTCAAAAAAAAAAGTGAAAGAAAAGTGAAGTGCATGGCAGCACAGGGTCCCAGACGTTTACCATTAATGTAAATAAAGGTTAAAGATTATTTTTTTTAAAGATATCAATAAGTGGCAGAAGTGGCTGCCAAACAAAAACTGCAAAATGAAGGTAAAATGTCCTAATTTATATCCAAAATTTTTAAAAACTGTTTTACAAAAAAACAAAAACAGTTACTTTACAGGTATTGACTGGATTATCACTGTGAAACACTCGCTTTACATTTAAAAAAATAAAAAAATTAACCATTAGTTAATAACAGCACATTAATAACAGCACAGTTCCACAACGGTGACTTCAAACTTTATTTCTTTCATACAAAACTTCTTATTAAGAATTAACAGAGGTTTAGATGTTGATGTTTTATTGAAAGAAATAAAGTCAGACTGGACTGTAATGAGTGAAGATGCTGAGATCGAGAGAGATCTGTGTTTCATGTTCTGTTGCTGCCAGTCTTGTAACATGCTATTTATTTATTCAGTGAAGGTGTTTGATAATTAATAATATTGTAATAATATATAAATACATTGTAATAATTTAGGAAATACCTGTAAATTAACAGTGATTTCAGCTTATTTAAAAAAGGAGATTTTACTTTAATTTTAAGGTTTTGTTTGGCACCCTGTGCTGCCAGTCATTTGACAGCTTTTTTTACCTTTTTGTTTTACAGTGAAGGTGTTTGATCATAATAATTCAGGAAATACCTGTAAAATAACAGTGTTGTCAGCTTATTTCAATAAGGAGAATAAATAATGTTTTTTGTTTGGCAGCTGTTGCTGACAGTCATTTGACCATTTCATCATCTAACGGTTTTGTTTTAATTGTATTAATTACAGATTATTATTATTCTAATTTTACATCAATTTATATCTAATTTAAGAAAACATAAAAATGCGAATTACTGTTATTTGTCATTAATGTCATAATGCTTAAAATAACAGCCGAGTAGTTAATTTAGAGATAATTTTACAGTTTTGACTACAATTTAAAATAAAAGAATACAACCTGAAAAAAATCAGTTATTTTCCGTAAAATTGTGCAGTTTCGACACACTTCTGATCACATTATTACTGTCAGAGTTAATTGAACACTGCTCAGACAACATTTGGTCCCGATCTAAATAGTGTTAAAGTAACACTGAAGCAGAGTTAAAGTTAATGAGATAATTAAGCGATTAATTAAGTGATGATCGAGCATTAGTGATGAACAACTGCTGTTAACAATTCATTTTATTATTTTACATGATTCTTGGTGTACAAAACCCAATATTATTTGTTTCTTTAAATATAGTGAATAATAATACATCCAGAGAGAGACATTTAATAACTCACATTATTTTATAAATGCTGCTATATTTTATTTGCTTGTTTATTTTCAAATAGATCCTTATTTATTTCTTGGAAAGTGTCTAATGACAGAGGAGCTTTAAAAAATATTTTTCTTCCAGTCCAACAGCAGTGAGTCAGTGAAGGACGATGGCATCTGTTGAGCAGCATTGTGACACACCAGATGAGCCGGAAGAAGAAAAACTGAAACACAAGCAAGGTAATGAACAACAGAATACCAGTAATGTTAAAATTCCCAGGTCAAAAAAGTGCAGTAAAATACACTTTATTCAAGTGCACTTAGTACATTTCCGTAATGTACTTAAAGTGCTCTATTTTCACGCACTAATTTTGTGCTTACTATACTAGAAATTATTCTTTAGTACTTCTTAAGATAATCTGAAGATCATCTAAGTGTACTCAACTGTGCTATTTTGAGACACCATGCTTTTAACATACTTTCTCTGTAAAAAAAAAAGTATTTAGTTACTACAATTATTTGAAATATAAGATTAATATATAATGAATATATACAAAATGTATATATAATGTATTGCCTACATATTTTAATAGATTAAATAATTAATTTCAAATGTATTGTAACTATGTTAACATTCCCTTTATATGATATTTAACTATATACTTAACTATATATGATACTTATGTTTATGGTGTCTTTAAATAGCACAATCAAGTACACTATTACTATGTCATTAATAGCACTTTTTCACATTAAAAATATATCGCTTGTAGTACTTTATGCTAAAAGTATACTTGCTGTTAAATTGTGAATTTGGGTACACATCTAAATGAATAATCCAATCATGTGCTATTAATGTGGATAATAACAGAGGATTGAGATGTGAGTTCAGCAAATAAGAGTTTATTAGAGGAAGCAGAGATCAGATGCATACAGATGACAGCGAACAATCCAGGACTGTGTTTCCAAGGAACAAGGCCAAAAAGAGCTAGAGCGCTTCCAGGACAAGACACCACAAAAACACCAACGATCTGACAACACAGAGTGAGGCCCTGTCCACACGAACACGGTTATTATATACACAGCTTTTTCTATGTGGTTTGGCCGTTTGTCCACACGCAAACGCTGCACCAGGTCACTGAAACTGAACATTTTTGAAAACTCCTGCCAGGCTGAAGATTTTCAAAAACTCCGGTTGCAGTGTTATCGTGTAGACAGCTAAACCTGAGTTTTTGGCTTGTGATGTCGGAGCCTGCGCTGTTATCTCCGCCTACTGGAAACTTTCTCAGGCTTCTGATTGGCCAACATGGCTTTAGGGTCGAGATTATATCACCACCTGTTGGTTTGGTATGCTCTTGACAGTGCTTCATAGCATGTACTTGAGTTTTCATGTGGATGGAGATTTATTTTTAAATGGAAGAAGGAAAAACTCTGTTTATGAAATACCCGTGTACGTAAGACATGGCCTCAGAAGCAAGGCCATTAAATAGTGGAGCTGATGAGCCACAGCTGCTACTGATCAGCTCATCAGCAGAGGAGCACACACACACACACACACACACTCTCACACAGAGAGAGAGACAGCGGACCAGTGAACTGTGACAATTAGTGCCATTATAGTAGCCTAAGCACAGTAGCCTACAGGGTTTTTACTAGTAATGCATTTCTACTGTATTTTTCATGAAAATCCAAATAGAAAGTTGTGATAGTATAAAAAAAGCACTAAAATTGTATGTAAAGCGATTGTAGCACACTTTTAAGCAATGCAATTATAAAACACTTTATCTGACTACACTTAAAATCAGTTTAAGTGATAACGCTAATTAGTTTATTTATATTAAGTGTACTTAAGTAGCACAGTTGGGAAAATGTACTTATAACTATTAAATTATCAATATATTTTAAATAAAATCAATTTAATTTAAACTTAGGATAACTATATAAAAGTGTACTAATATTGAACTCAATTTTTAAATCATTCAAAACACACTTTTAAGAAATACACTAATAAAAGTCCTCTATATTTTTGCAGTAGTATACTTTATTTCAATGCACTAAAATTCAATTTAAATATCAGTGATATTTAGTATAATTTTGCAATTGAACTGAAGTACTACTGAAGTAGAAATATACTTTTAATTAGTGTATTTATAGTGTATAAGTTTTACCATTTTATTTAGCACAAAAATAAGTGTGTACTACAAATGTACTTGCTGGTATTTAAGTATTTCTTAGTGCATTCAAGTGTACATTTTTTCTCCTGGGAATTGTCATTTAGGAAATGTAATGAATCTCTCTGTCTGTATTCCAGATCAGATGAACAGTGGTGTTCAGACTGGAGTCAGTGTTGATCTGAACGCTCAGACGGGAGGAACTGTAAATGCTCCTGTACTCACTGAAACACCATCACAAGGCTCAGTGACCATCAACTACAACACTGCAGGACACGGTACTGTCACTATAACTGTGCCGACTGAGACACAATGCTTATTAGCAGTCAGTGAAATAATGCTGAGTGTTTGTGAACCCTAGTCCGATTAAAGTTCATGCAAGAATTAGATTTCTCTTGTCAGTGTCTTGAAACGGTGTCTAAGATAAACTCACACACAAAGAAGATGAAGGCAAATAGTCCTTTAATATAACCTTGAACAAAGAAAAATGATAACGCGGCAGGTAGAAAAAAAAGGACAAGAAACATACATCACTTGAAAAATAACTCCTTATAAAAATACAAAGGAGGCTGTGTGACATTTCTTCACTCACACGTTCTCTATGGTGACTGAACATAAGGGAAGTGAATGGTGACTCATGATACACTCAGGAGGAGAATAACAGGGAGGACTGTGAGACACCTCTAAATATCTCAGTTCATTTATGATAATATTGTTCATAGGCAGATATGCTTTACAGTATTTTCTTTCATGTATCTGTATATTTTGTTACACAAATGTTTTACTTCTTATTAACTTTTCTACTCACTGTTATTTTTCTCTCTTCTCACAGAGCCACAAAAACTCCCAGAGACGGCAGAGAAACACACCGAAAAACAAGGTCTTATCAGTCATATTCAAACCTTTTTTTTTAAAAACAATTTTCACTGTATAAATCACAGTTAGTGTAAGAATATCAGTGGCAATGACCTAAACACTGCCATGCAATGGTGTTGTTCATAATGTTGGGCAGATCAGGTTTGGGAGCAGTATTAATATTAGAACAGAAGTGAAATGTGAGGAGTAATGTACTGTATCACCAGATATAACCAGATTGACTTCCTCAACAGCCAGAAACTTCAGCCACCCACCATATGTGACCAGCAATGACCACACAAGTATACCTCATATACACAGAAACAGTGCATTCACTGCCAGCTGTTCCTGGAGCACTGTTCTCTGTACTGAGTTTACAAATTACACATTGAAAAAAGTAAATATGCCTGGGTGACTTGATTTGAAAGCTTAAATCCACCAGAGTAATATATTTATGAAAAATTTTGTGAATTAAATTGAAAAACTTGTGTAAACCTGACTGTGTAAACCAAAGTCCCTTTAAGTCAAGTTATTTCACTCGGCGGCCATCTTTGAAACGCCTCTCGTTCTGCTATTTCAGTCATGCAAGTGCAGCTCTTATTTCTCTAAATGAGGAATATCTAATTCTCCAAAGCCATTCACCATGCGTATGATTAAATTTGAAATCAACAATGAAATCTGACAACTGTCTCATAAAATTTGTTTCTTATATTTATAGTGTTAAAAAGTCTTATTTTTCAGGTTAGACCAGTCATTGCACATACACAGTCCTAAGAGTGTCTCAGGATGCTGACTGTTTCTATAGCAACCAGAGCTTATTAGTGCAGCTGCAGTGACACAATGACTTTCCCAATTAACAACTGGATCTTTTATTAAGAAGTGGGACTATTCCACCATTTTGTGCATTGCACTTTCTCCCATTCAAGTATTATATGTACTGTACATCATCTTTGTATATTTAAAGTCTGTGGTGTTACTTTCAAAAGTCGTTTAATTACAATATGTTGAATGAATTCTGAAGAGATCATGCTGATGTAAAAGCTTTGTCATATTTCTTAAAAAAGAAATCTGTTTTTTTATTGTCCCCTGTTTTATTAACTTAGTCATCTTTTATAACAGCAGATTTGAAAAAATTCTTGGAAACTCACAAATCCAACATGAAGAAGAAAGAAGAACATATTTTCAAGTGCAAGAAAGAAAATAAAGCACATCTCCAGGTTGTTTACACAGAGCTCTTCATCACAGAGGGAGATATGAAGGAGGTTAATCAGGAACATGAGATTCTGAAGATTGATGATGCTTTCAAGAACAAACAAACACAGGACAAACCAATCAAATGCAATGATATATTTACAATATTAAGGAAAAACAATGAGGAAAAGATTGTGCTGACCAAAGGCGTTGCTGGCATTGGAAAAACAGTCTCTGTGCACAAGTTCATTCTGGACTGGGCAGAAGGAAAAGCCAATCAAGATATACACTGTGTGTTCCTGCTTCCATTCAGAGATATTAACCCAATGACAAATGAAGATTTCAGTCTCCACGAGCTTCTGCTGGAATTTTATCCTGAACTGGAGGACCTGGAGAAAACAAAGTTATATAAGGAATGTAATCTAGCATTTATTTTTGATGGACTTGATGAGAGTCGCCTGCCTTTGAATTTTAAAAGAGAAACACTGAGCAATGTTAAGAAAAGATCATCTGTAGATGTGCTGTTCACAAGTCTGGTCAAAGGGACTCTGCTTCCATCAGCTCTGGTCTGGGTGACCTCACGACCAGCAGCAGCCAATCAGATCCCTCCTGAACATGTAGGTTTGTTCACTGAGGTGCGAGGATTCACTGACCAACAAAAGGAGGAGTACTTCAAAATGACAATCACAGATGAGACTCTGGCCTCCAGAATCATCTCACACATTAAGACGTCTCGTAGTCTCTACATCATGTGCCACATTCCTGTGTTCTGCTGGATCACAGCCACAGTGCTTCAGGATATTCTCATCAAGAACAGTGAAGAGAACATCAGCACAACACTCACTGAAATGTACATCCACTTCCTGCTGATACAGATGAACATGAAGAACCAGAAGTATGATGACCAAGAAGAAAGAGAATCTGCAAAGAACTTAGATTCAAACAGAACAATGATTTTGAAGCTAGCCAAGCTAGCGTTTAGACAGCTGAAGAAGGAAAACATTGTGTTCTATGAGAAAGATTTAAAAGCATGTGGTATTGTTGTGAGTAAAGACACCGAGTTCACAGGAATGGTCGCTGAGATCTTTAAGAGGGAAAATGTACTTCATTACAAGAAGGTTTTCAGCTTTGTGCATCTGAGTGTTCAAGAGTTTCTCGCTGCAGTGCATGTGTTCATCTGTTACCTGAACAAGAACATGCAGGAGCTTTGGTTTTTCTTTACAGATTCACAAAAAGAAGCCAGACAAACACTTCGTTTCCTCTTTAGAAGCGTCCGCTTTCATGACTTAATAAAGTGGGCCACAAACAAAGCCATGAAGAGTCAGAGAGGACATCTAGATCTGTTCCTGCGGTTTCTGATGGGAATTTCACTGGAATCCAGTCAAAACCTGCTCCAAGGTCTGATCACACACACTGAAGACACCACAGAGAGCATCACAAAAATAAATGCACACTTAAAACAAAGACAAAACGAGGACATCTCAGATGAAGCTGCAGTCAACCTGTTTTACTGCTTACTTGAGCTCAAGGATCATTCATTATATGAGGAAATCCAGAGATACTTCAGTTCAGATGCACATCCAGGAAGAGACCTCTCATCTTCAATGTGCACAGTGCTGACCTACATACTGCTGATGTCAGAGAAGGTGCTGGATGAGTTCAACCCAAAGAGGTTCACTTCAGAACAAGCAGGCTTTACAAGACTTGTTCCAGCTGTGAGATGCTGCAAAAAAGCCCTGTGAGTAATTTCACTGACTGCTGTTTGGTCAAATATTTTATTCTACATCACTAAACAATTAAATATCAAAATAATTTAATTTATTTTATTTAACCAGGTTTAAAACTCACTGAGATTAAAATATATTTTACAAGAGTGACCTGTCCAAGAAAGCAGCCACAAAATAACATAAATATACAAGTTCACATCAAAAACACAAATAATGATAAAAAAAATGTAGCATACTTTTATATTAGAAAAACTGAGGCCACAAATAGACTTATAAATTAAACAATGCCAATAAAAATAGAGCTGCTAGCAGCAATTACAGGGCCATTTTTATGGCCTCTTATGGCCATTTTTGGCATATTTGTATTTTATTTGGAAACAGTTCCCATAGTTAAACACTTGCTACACATTGAATTATTAGAAAACCTTCAAAGCTATAGCCTTTTGAACACAGCATGCCACTCATACACTGTGATTTGTTTACAGTTTTTCACATTTGCTAAGACACTAAATCCCATTCTCTGAGTCAAATTCTCAATAGCCTAAACCAATTTGTCAAATCAATCACTCTTTCTGCAAAACCTTAAACAAGTTCAGGCAGTTTAGACACTGTCTGCAGATCTCATGCACCCTTTCTGCAAAACTTTCTTTTCAACTTTCTTTCTTTCACATTCTTACTCACCAAAACGCAATTTTGTCTCCAGCATGGGAGGCTGGCGCACTAACAAGGAGGCTAAAGACTGCAGCCGCTAGCGTCAGTCACTAGTGCGCCTCTTGTGATCAGGGGAGTGAGGTTTACCTGCACAGCACCTAGGAGTGGGGCGATATGGCAAAAATATCATATCACAATTTTTTTTGAAATATCACGATTCACGATTTTATCACGATTCTTTGTCATGTTGGTTTTTATTTTGAAAGTTGTTTGAGCATTACAGCCAAACTTATTTCCCTATTATAAAGACAAAGCCTTTCAAGGTAACAAAATATAAAAAATAATATTTTATATTTTATATTAATGGATATTTAGGCCAAAGTGGGCAAAGATAAAAATCTTTGTCATTATTTTATCTGTTATTAAAAAATTCGAAGAAAGATACGCATTACAAATACACAGAATATACAAATAAAACAAACAGTGCTTTATTTTCAGGTACAATAGGTGTATTTTGCAGGAGCATTCAAGAAATTGAATGAACAAATATAAAAATAAGTCACTATCCCCCAGTTTCACAGACAAGGCTTAAGACTAGTCCCAGACTAAAATGTAAATCTGAGCTGTTTCAACTGAAAGAAACTTGCACTGACTGATCTTAAAATATGTCAGTGCCTTTGTTTTGCCTTAAGATACACACCAGTAATGTTTTTTTCTAAGGCATGTTTATAAAAATTACTTAAATGTCCTAATTGAACTTTGGCCTAATTCTGGCTTAGTCTAATCCCTGTCTATGAAACCGGGCCTATATTTACATTTACATTTACATTTAATCACTTAGCAGACGCTTTTATCCAAAGCGACGTACAAATGAGGAGAACAATAGAAGCAATCAGACCATCGAGAGAGCAACAGTATACAAGTGCCATGACAAGTCTCAGTTAGACTAGCACAGTACACGTAGCTAGGATTTTTTTTTTTTTTTTTATTAAATAGAATAGGTAAGTGTTAGTATTAGTTAGTCAGGTGCTGGCGAAAAAGATGTGTCTTTAGATGTTTTTTGAAAATGGCTAAAGACTCAGCTGTTGGAATTGAGATCGGGAGGTAATTCCACCAGCTGGGCACAGTCCAGGAAAAGGTCCGTGAGAGTGATTTGGTACCTCTTTGGGATGGCACCACAAGGTGTCGTTCACTTGCAGAACGCAAGCTTTTGGAGGGCGCATAAGTTTGAACTAGCGAGTTTAGGTATATTGGTGCAGTGCCAGTTGTGGTCTTGTAGGCAAACATCAGTACCTTGAATTTGATGCGAGCGGCTATTGGTAGCCAGTGTAACCTGATGAAGAGAGGGGTAAAGTGAGCTTTTTTCGGCTCATTAAAGACCACTCTGGCTGCTGCATTCTGGATCAGTTGCAGAGGCTTGATAGTACATGCGGGAAGGCCCGCCAAGAGAGCATTACAATAGTCCAGTCTGGAGAGAACAAGAGCTTGGACAAGGAGTTGTGCGGCTTGCTCTGACAGGAAGGGCCTAATCTTCCTAATGTTGTATAAGGCAAATCTGCAGGACCGGGCCATTGTAGCAATATGGTCTGTGAAGCTTAACTGATCATCGATCACAACTCCAAGGTTCCTGGCTGTCTTGGAAGGAGTTATGGTTGATGAACCCAGCTGTATAGAGAAGTTGTGGTGAAGTGATGGGTTGGCTGAGATCACGAGCAGTTCTGTCTTAGCAAGATTGAGCTGAAGGTGATGGTCCATCATCCAGCTAGAAATGTCACTCAGACAGGCTGCAATGCGAGCAGTTACCGTCGGATCATCTGGTTGGAATGAGAAGTAGAGTTGAGTGTCATCAGCATAGCAGTGGTAGGAAAAGCCATGCTTCTGAATGACCGATCCTAATGACGACATGTAGATGGAGAAGAGAAGTGGTCCAAGCACTGAGCCTTGAGGAACTCCAGTAGTAAGAAGTTGTGACTTTGAAACCTCACCCCTCCAAGACACCCTGAAGGACCTATCTGAGAGGTAAGACTCGAACCACAGGAGGGCGGTTCCCGAGATGCCCATCTTTCTGAGGATGGACATGAGGATCTGGTGGTTAACTGTGTTAAAGGCAGCAGACAGATCCAGCAAGATGAGTACAGAGGATTTGGAAGCTGCTCTTGCCAGTCTCAGGGCCTCTGTAACCGAGAGTAGGACAGTCTCAGTTGAGTGGCCACTTCTGAAGTCAGATTGGTTGTTGTCCAGAATGTTGTTCTGTGCAAGAAACAGAGAGAGTTGGTTGAACACAACTCGCTCAAGTGTCTTTGCAATGAATGGAAGAAGGGAAGAGAGGGAAGAAGTCTGTAGTTTTCTAAAAGTGCTGGATTTAGAGCAGTTTTTTTAAGCAGTGGGCATAGCCGAGCCTGCTTAAATGCTGTGGGAAATGTACCAGTGTGAAGCGAGGTGTTGATAATGTGAGTAAGCGCAGGTATGACTGAAGAAAAAATGGCTTGAAGGAGGTGAGTGGGGATAGGATCTAGTGGACAAGTAGTGGGATGATTGGAAAGGATGAGTTTGGAAACCTCCGTCTCCGAGAGAGGAGAAAAGGAGGTGAGAGATTGTGTATTTGTCGTTATGAAGTTATTATTAGTTTGTGGTGTGAGGAATTGGTCACTGATGGTTTTTGTTTTATTTGTGAAGAAAGTTGCAAAGTCATCAGCTGTAAGAGTTGATGAAGGAGGAGGGGGAGGAGGACAGAGAAGAGAAGAGAAAGTTCTGAAGAGTGCGCGAGAGTCGGAACAGTTGTTAATTTTGTTGTGGAAGTATGTCATTTTAGCAGTGGAGACTGCTAAAATGCTGCTATTAAAGGAATATAGTTGATTCCTTTAATAGGAATCAACTATATTGATTCCCATTAAAGCAACTGTATTAAAGTTTTTCAGTCAAGAGTAGTGAGTGATTTGACTCTTAGTGTTTTGGTGTTTTATTAACATTAAAGGAATAATTCACCCAAAAATAAAAAGCGTTTTATTTTTATACCATCATTTACTCACTCAAAAGTTGTTTTAAACCTGAATGAGTTCTTTCTTCTGCTGAAAATAAATGCTATTTTGAAGAATGTGGAAAACCAAACAGTTGCTGGTTCACAGAGACTTCCATAGGATTTTTTCCTAATATCAAATTCAATGTGGACCAACAACTGTTTGGTTACCCACATTCTTCAAAATATCTTGTTTTGCGTTCACAAGAAAGAAATTAATACAGGTTTGGGACAACATGTGAGCGAGTAAATAATGGAAGAAATTTAATTTTTGGGTGAACTATCCCCTTAATGACAGTCAGCTGCATGTTTAGTACTGTCCCTTTAAGACCTGCACGCATCCGTTTTTCTCTCTCAACTGTTTACTTTCATTTTAGACATGAGCCTATACATAAACCTTGTGTGTTTTGACAGTATTAGCGCTAAAGATAACTCCGTTCAGTGATCAGGCACTGTTTAACAGTTTTTTTTTTAGCGCGCGAGCTTCAGGTGTGCATGCTCAGAAAAAGCGCACGTCAGAACAGCACGTGAATGAAACTTTTAACCAGTAAGGCTTTAAAGCAGATGCAAATAATGTACTTTTGCGATTGCGAATAAGTGCAGTGTCCCGTGAGAGTAACTCTACCGCTGAGTTAACACTGATGTGAATTCATGCACATTATTTTATATTTTGTTCTTTATATCTTTTTCTTTTTTATTCATTTAATTTTATGTATACTTCTTTGTGTTGTTTTTTTCTATAATATTTGCACTGTCCATGGAGCGGACCTGACTCACATTTCACTGCTGGTTAATACTCTCTGTATAATCGTGTATGTGACAAATAAATCTTGAACTTGAACTTGATATGACCTTTTATACACAATTCTTTGCTTCGCTTTGGATATTTTGTTTTTCCTTGCAATCACAACTATATTGTGATCACTACAACCTACTTGGACCGATATTGCTGTCGTATACAGATATTCATTGCTCAAATAAATATGATCTATACAAGATGATGTGAACTCGCCCTTATTATTTATGCTTATTCTTGTTGGTTGTCTAACCATCTGTTTCAATCCACATACGTCTATGATATTTTCCCATTTATTCTTAAAAAAGCACTCATGTACTAACCAATTAATATTAAGATCACCTAAAAAGACAACTTCCATATTTAATTCACAAACCTTATTCAGCATCTCAACCTGGTGGCCTATAACAACATCCTACTAAAATGGGCTTGACATGAGGTAAATTAACCTGCAGCCATAGAACCTCCACTTCATTACACATATCATCCCTTACTTTTACAGAAATATGATTCTGCACATAAAAGGCAACACCTCCACCGTACTTATTTCTATCCCTTCTATATAAATTATATCCACTTATAGACACAGCATTATCATCAAAATTCTCATCCAAACGAGTTTCAGATAAAGCAACAATATTAATTGTGTTTGACAGCAACAAATCGGCAACAGCATGTACTTTGTTCCTCAAACTACAAATATTCAAATGAGCAAACTTTACATTTTTTTTGGCAATAAAACGGCAATAGACATCCAATATATAACATATCACACCTTGATCCTTGTCAAATCCTCACATGTTCTCCTTTGCCTGCCTTTTATGAACAATGAGTTTATCGTACCTTAAGAAAGCAATGTCCCCTCTTTCTCTTGCAGCTTTCATTTTAGGAATCAGTTCCTTTCTCCTCTTTCGAACTGATTCAGGATAGTCCTCATTTATATAAATATTCGAACCCTTCAGCTTTCTCGCGTTGGCCATCACTCGGTCTCTGTCCTTAATTCTTAAAAACGACACTATTGTTCGGCGAGGCCGACTCCGGATTTCATTCTTTCCTTTAAGAGCTTTACCAACACGTTGAACTTTCTGTATCCCGATGGTAAGTGGGTCCAGATCCAATTAATCCTTAAAAAGAGCCAGCACCATCTCTTCTGAATCTGACCCCTTTTCGTTCTCAGCTTCAGGAATTCCATCAATGATCACATTCTGACGTCTGGTCTGGGCATCTAGAAAGTCCGTTTTCCCATCTATCACCAGCATCGATTCCGCCAGTTTATGTATGTCGTCTTCATTTGATTTACAGTTAGACGATAAACTTACACTTGACGCTTTTAAATCGTCTACCTCATTTTGTGTAAATTGGAGGCTAACTTTTAACTCCTGCAGCTCTTTCATGATAGCGTCAATTCATACAAACTTTAAAGTTGCTTTCTTGTTGTTGCAACAGTTCTTTATAGAAGGCTTTCTGTTGCTCCATAAATTCACGCACCTGTTCATGTGTGATGTACTGTCCAGAGTCTTTCTCTTTGTCCTTACGACCAACCATGCTTTCCCACAGGCAACAAACACAAGATAAGCGCCAACCTTTACTTCACTCCGCTATGCTTCAAAGTGATACAATGTGTCGTCGAGTTAAAAGTCTATACCTTGATATTCAGACCACAACTGTGTTTGTGTTTAAGTTTGTTGGTTTTCCGCTTGTTATCACGCGTTGTCATGCTCAGCAGGCAACATGTGTTCCATTCCAACTCATTAAAAGCAAACTGTCCTTCTTTAGAGCTTTCAGACAGAAGTATACATAGAAATTTTCTGTCGGCGCGTTATTTGAGCGGACTTTGCTTTGCGCACATTCATAGAGCGGAATATTCAGCGGAGCGTCACGATGGCAGTGACTAGAGAGAGACAGTGCGCGCTGAATATATTTATACTGCGGCGCAGTAGATATTTTCGGCTCATTGGGCCGTTTTTCTCTTTTGAAATTTCGGTGCATCCCTATAAATATCAGCTGACTGTATGCCTTGCCGCGCCCCCATTATCATAACTCTGCGCCCCCCAGTTTGGGAACCACTGCACTATACCCTGGACTACATTTCCCATCATCAATTGCACTGATTACACACTAGTGTTGTCAAAAGTACAGACCGCGATACCATTCGGTACTGAAATTTTAAAAACGTCCATTTCCCGCTAAGATTTGAGCGCTGTTGAGCTGATTATTAAACAGCGCTGATTGGTCATTGTGTTCACGCGCTCAACAGATACATCTGTGATTGGCTTCAATGATCAATGAAGCGCTCGGTGAAGAGCGTGAAGCAATGATCATTGAAGCCAATCACAGACGTATCTGTTGAGCACGTGAACACAATGACCAATCAGCGCTGTTTAAGAATCTGCTCAACATTTGCACTCACAGTTTAGAGAATGTTAAGACTGTTTCGAAAAATGTGCCAAAGCAATTGAGAAAAACTGTAATACAACAGTTCATTAAACAAGAAGTTAATATTAAGTGAAGTACATTGTCTGACTATAACACTATTGCCTGATTTTGCTCTATTTCGTCAACGAAAATAGTTTCAAACAAAGTAACAGCTGAGACACTGCGCATCTCTGTGCAAATGATTTGAAACGGGAGATAACCATTCCCAGTTAAAGTCACAAGTAATAATATTTCATTAAAAATATTAGAGGATAGTTGCTGTTGTGATAAAAAAAAAGAGATTCAGAATTTGCCTGTAACAACCAACCAAAGTCAAATAAGCATATTTACACACAAAACACAAACACCTTACTAATTGATAGCACAGTTATCACCCTGAAATGAAATTTATGACATATATTGCTATTCCACCACCCTTTTTCAAACAGTCACATTTGAACAGAGAGAACCCACTTATATTTATTTCATTATCTGGAATAGCTTTACTTAACCAAGATTCAGAGTGTATAATAAAATCAGCATCTATTGATTGAACCCAGATTCTGACCAAGTCAATTTTTGGAAGCAAGCTGTGAATGTTTAAATGAATAAAACCAATACCAGATCTCGTTTTAAAATCATCAGGAGTACTCAAATAGCTAGGTCCGGGATTAGGGTGAACATTACCAGATAAAAGTAGAAGTAAACAAAAATATGACGCTTAATTGAATTGGCTGAATTGGAACTGGGTAGACTTGCTTGAAGACATATAATATAAATAAAAGACAATTCCACGCCATCATGTAAGTTAAGGAAACATAGTGAATGAGGAAAGTCTAATTTGAATAATCAATTTTTCCAACCATAATCAAGATCGCATGACCCTAACCCTAACCCAGAAATAAGCTTCTCCGCGTCACTTAGCATAAAACAGCAAACTCCGAAGATAAAAAAGACACAAACTAGCACAAAAAATAAGACAAGCTTACACACAGACATGGATGAGCTGCCATCTTGGATTCATTATCAGAGAGCGAGATATTTGATCATAAAATATTATGTAAAATTATGTCTGTAAAATATTATGTAAAATGCCCTGCTGTCCTGATTATGAAGGGTACAATAAGTTATTGCAGAAACACTGAACATCAGAAAATAATCAGCATAAACCTTCTGTTTTGGCAGATTTGACGCCTGTGGTTTTGATGAAACATGCTGTGAAACTGTATCTTTAGCTCTCCAATCATCAGACTCCCATCTGACAGAGCTGGACCTGAGTAACAATCACCTGCAGGATTCAGGAGTGAAGCTGCTTTATGATGGACTGAGGAGTTCACACTGCCAACTGAACACACTGAGGTTTGACATTTACTGAATCACTATGTTAAAATATGTGGAGTTTTATGACATTCACTGAATCACTGTTAAAATATGTGGAGTTTTATAACTATAGATAGCAGATCTTCCCATCTATATTGTAGTATGATATGAATGTATCCGTGACGTTTCTCCAAGGACACAAGGCAGGCAGTTTTCAATCATCCTGGAAAACTGGAAATTTTCAGTTTTCCAATTAGAGAATTAAATAATACCTAAATTTCCTAAAAGTGTCCAGGGCCCGTATTTATCAAGCCTCTAAGAATTACTCTCAAGAACACTGCTAAGAATTGACTTAAGTGAAAAAAATTAAGCTCAAAGCTGCGATTAAGAGTTAGTTATCAATCATCTCAGTCGTAATTTAAGCGAAGTGTAGGACTAAATCTTAAGCTGTCAGTCTTAGAAGATGATGCACGACACTTTGCTTGTGCCAAACGGGATTTGTCACTATAGAACTGACGAACATACATGGAGCTCAAATCACGCTGCAATAGATTTTCCTGATAATGTAAAAAAAAAAAAATAAATACTGTAACTTGAATGCAATGTAAGTCGCTTTGGATAAAAGCGTCTGCTAAATGCATAAATGTAAATGTAAATGTCATAGAAAGAGAATGATGTGCGCCAAATGAGTCGCTGTAGAAATCAAATACTTTTAATAGTTGCGGACGAAATAGCTCTACACGAGAGCCAATGCAATGGCATGTGAAAACGTCATCATGTTTTGAAGAAGAGTGGATTGATTAAGTGCTGGAAATAGCGGATGATGGGCCCAGAACAGTAACAAAACTCAGAGACATTTACAGTTACACACAGATGTAGTAGTGTGCAAACGCTACTACATGGGGATGTTTAGATAACTGTAAAACAATTCACGTTCACGTCTTCTGAGAATATTTAGCTTACAGATCTGTTTAAATGCTTCAGTTTTTTCTATTCTATTATCAGACGCATGCTTCAGTTTGTTTTTATTATATTATATTATGGGGTAAGAGATTGTATTCATCATACCGTGTAGATCGTATAATAGTTAAACTGCTGCGTGAGATTGATTTTAATACAATTTCTTGTTAACATGTTGTTTGGTAATGTAAATGTTCTTTGCTCGTTTTGAATAACTGAGGAAATGTAACTTGTTTGATTAACTGCTCGTCGCCAAACATTTCAAAGACATTCCTCTCCTGAAAGATTCGCGCACGTCTCTGTCTCTTCAGCGCCATCACAAGCCCCTGCTGGCAACTCCTAACCACTTGAGAGACCTCTCCAGCTGTCTTAAATAACTGGGAGAGTAAGAGTGATTCTTAGCTTTAAGAAATTTGATAACTTGCTTTTATACTTAAGTTTGAAAGTAGGAGTAAATTTCATGAATTCTCAGCACTTAAGACTAAAATGGCACTTTGAGAAGCTTGATAAATACGGGCCCAGATCACCAAGTCAGAGAGTTGAACTGGATCAAATTGTTCATGAATCAGTTTGATTTGCTGCAGTGTTGAGCACAAATATACAGATAAGTTATAAACTTAACACTCAGAAGCAATGTTCCCTCTAAGCTGTGCACGTGCGCTCATGCAGAAGAAATAAAATGCCATGCACACACAAAAATGAGTTGGGAAAGCCATTGTTCGGGCAAACTGCTATGGAATTGGTGTCACTATAGAACTGGTGAATGCGGTTAACAGGTTTCATGGCTTTCCTGTAGCTCAAATGGTAGAGCATTGCGTTAGCAGCGCCAAGATCGTGGGTTCGATTCCCAGGGAAAGCAAGAGCTGATAAAATGTAAAAAAAAAAAAATGGTATGTACTTGAATGGATGTAAGTCGCTTTGGATAAAAGCGTCTGCTAAATGCATAAATGTAAATGTAAATGTCATAGAAAGAGAATGATGTGCGCCAAATGAGTCGCTGTAGAAATCAAATACTTTTAATAGTTGCGGACGAAATAGCTCTACACGAGAGCCAATGCAATGGCATGTGAAAACGTCATCATGTTTTGAAGAAGAGTGGATTGATTAAGTGCTGGAAATAGCGGATGATGGGCCCAGAACAGTAACAAAACTCAGAGACATTTACAGTTACACACAGATGTAGTAGTGTGCAAACGCTACTACATGGGGATGTTTAGATAACTGTAAAACAATTCACGTTCACGTCTTCTGAGAATATTTAGCTTACAGATCTGTTTAAATGCTTCAGTTTTTTCTATTCTATTATCAGATTTAAATGCTTCAGTTTGTTTTTATTATATTATATTATGCAATATAATATTGTATTATTATAAATAGTTAAACTGTTCTGCGTGAGATTTAAAAAAAAAAGAAAAAAAAAAAAAGATTTTAATACAATTTCTTGTTAACAGCACTGTAAAAATATTTTCTCAGGTAACCTAAAATGTTTATCTTTCAGTTACATCAAGGGTCAAATCAAATATAAATAGCACATTAAAGTTAAAAGTTACAGAGTTTTTTTTGTGCGCGCTGTACAGGTCTGGTATAAAGAATGTTTTTGCTCAGGTGGCCGAAATGTCCACCCAATAGAGAAAAGTTTTGCTCAGCAAGAAAAAAAATTTGAGGGAACAGTGCTCAGGAGTTATTCAGGCCAAACATGTAGTCCGGATTATAAACCTGATAAAGCCATTAATATGGCTGTTTGTTTTGTTCTCTTCACAGGCTGTGTGGCTGTAATATTACTATTCAGTCCTGTGAAAGTCTGTCATCAGCTCTACAATCCTCCCGTCTGAAAGAGCTGGACCTGAGTAACAATGGCCTGAAGGATTCTGGAGTGAAGCTGCTTTCTGATGGACTGAAGACGAACTGTAAACTGGAGATACTGAGGTTCGATTTCAAACACTCATATGTTTTTTTTTTTTGTTTTGTTTTTTTGCATTTACTTAATCATTAAATACCACATTGCTAAGATTAATTCTGTATGCAATTACTTTGTTTTTCATGTTCAGATTTTCCATGTGTAATCTCACTGCTCAATCTTGTGAGAGTTTGTCATCAGTTTTACAATCCTCAAACTCAGTTCTGAAAGAGCTGGACCTGAGTAACAATGACCTGCAGGATTCAGGAGTGAAGCTTCTTTCTGATGGACTGAAGACAAACTGTAAGCTGGAGATACTGAGGTTCGATTTCAAACACTCATATGTTTTTTTTGTTTTTTTTTTGCATTTACTTAATCATTAAATACCACATTGCTAAGATTAATTCTGTATGCAATTACTTTGTTTTTCATGTTCAGATTTTCCATGTGTAATCTCACTGCTCAGTCTTGTGAGAGTTTGTCATCAGTTTTACAATCCTCAAACTCAGTTCTGAGAGAGCTGGACCTGAGTGACAATGGCCTGAAGGATTCAGGAGTGAAGCTGCTTTCTGATGGACTGAAGACAAACTGTAAGCTGGAGATACTGAGGTACTATTTCAAAATTATTATTATTTTTTCATTTATTTAATTAAAAATCACATTGTTAACTTGATTTATTCTGTATGCAATTATTGTGTTTTTCTTGTTCAGATTTTCCATATGTAAATTCACTGCTCAAACTTGTGAGAGTTTGTCATCAGTTTTACAATCCTCAAAGTCCTGTCTGAAAGAGCTGGACCTGAGTAACAATGACCTGCAGGATTCAGGAGTGAAGCTTCTTTCTGATGGACTGAAGACAAACTGTAAGCTGAAGATACTGAGGTTCGATTTCAAACACTCGTGTTTTTTTTTTCATTTACTTAATCATTAAATACCACATTGCTAAGATTAATTCTGTATGCAATTACTTTGTTTTTCTTGTTCAGATTTTCCATGTGTAATCTCACTGCTCAGTCTTGTGAGAGTTTATCATCAGCTCTACAATCCTCAAACTCTGTTCTGAGAGAGCTGGACCTGAGTAACAATGACCTGCAGGATTCAGGAGTGAAGCTGCTTTCTGATGGACTGAAGAGTCCAAACTGTCAGCTGGAGATACTGAGGTCTGATTTCAAACACATTCATTGATTTTTTTTCATTAATCATTAAAAATCGCATTGCTAAGATTTATTTTGCGTGCAATTACTGTTTTTCTCGTTTAGGTTTTCCTTATGTAATCTCACTGCTCAATCTTGTGAGAGTTTGTCATCAGTTTTACAATCCTCAAACTCTGTTCTGAGAGAGCTGGACCTGAGTAACAATGACCTGCAGGATTCAGGAGTGAAGCTGCTTTCTGATGGACTGAAGACAAATTGTAAGCTGGAGATACTGAGGTAAACCGTTTTTCATAAAATAATTAACAACATGCTACCATATTTTGTTTGAGAGTGAAGCATGACACTGTTTTCATTAACACATGATAAAATCACATCTCAGTGTGATCCAGTTTGCAGTAAATGCTGCTTCACACAAATTTAATTTCATGCAAGCGCTGTGAGTTTCTTTTTTTAATATTTACAGGTGCATCTCAATAAATTTGAATGTCGTGAAAAAGTTCATTTTTTCTTGTAAGTTATTTCAAAAAGTGAAACTTTCATATATTTTAGATACATTGCATGGAAAGTAAAACATTTCAAAAGTTTTTTTGTTTTAATTTTGATGATTAGAGCTTACAGTTCATGAAAGTCAAAAATCAGTATCTCAAAATATTAGAATATTTACATTTGAGTTTCAATAAATGACCATCCCTACAGTATAAATTCTGGGTATCTCTTGTTCTTTGAAACCACAATAATGGAGAAGACTGCTGACTTGGCAATGATGCAGAAGACGAACATTGATGCCCTCCACAAAGAGGGTAAGTCACAGAGGGTCATTACTGAAAGGTGTGGCTGTTTACAGAGTGCTGTATCAAAGCATATTAAATGCAAAGTTGACTGGAAGGAAGAATTTGGGTAGGAAAAGGTGCACACGCAACAGGGATGACCACAAGCTTGAGAATACAGTCAAGCAAAGCTGATTCAAACACTTGTGAGAGCTTCACAAGGAGTGGACTGAAGCTGGAGTCAGTGCATCAAGAGTTACCACGCTCAGACATCTTCAGGAAAAGGGCTACCAAGCCACTTCTGAACCAGAGACAACGTCAGAAGCGTCTTACCTGGGGCTGTGGAGAAAAAGAACTCAGTGGTACAAAGTCCTCTTTTCAGATGAAAGTAAATTTTGCATTTCATTTGGAAATCAAGGTCCCAGAGTCTGGAGGAAGAGTGGAGAGGCACAGAATCCATGTTGCTTGAAGTCCAGTGTGACGTTTCCACAGTCAGTGATGATTTGGGTTGCCATGTCATCTGCTGGTGTTGGTCCACTGTGTTTTTTGAAGTCCACAGTCAACGCAGCCATCTACCAGGAAATTTTAGAGCACTTCATGCTTCCTTCTGCTGACAAGCTTTATGGAGATGCTGATTTAATTTTCCAGCAGGACTTGGCACCTGCCCACACTGCCAAAGGTACCAAAAGCTGGTTCAATGACCATGGTGTTACTGTGCTTGATTGGCCAGCAAACTCGCCTGACCTGAACCCCATAGAGAATCTATGGGGTATTGTCAAGAGGAAGATGAGAGACACCAGACCCAACAATGCAGATGAGCTGAAGGCCACTGTCAAAGAAACCTGGGCTTCCATACCACCTCAGCAGTGCCACAAACTGATCACCTCCATGCCACGCCGAATTGAGGCAGTAATTAAAGCAAAAGGAGTCCCTACCAAGTATTGAGTACATATACAGTAAATTAACATACTTTCCAGAAGGCCAACAATTCACTAAAAATGTTTGTTTTTTTATTGGTCTTATGAAGTATTCTAATTTGTTGAGATAGTGAATTGGTGGGTTTTTGTTAAATGTGAGCCTAAATCATTCCAACTAAAAGAACCAAAGACTTAAATTACTTCAGTCTGTGTGCATTGAATTTATTTAATACGCAAGTTTCACAATTTGAGTTGAATTTCTGAAATAAATGAACTTTTCCACGACATTCTAATTTATTGAGATGCACCTGTATGCTTCTAATATAGGAAGTTAGTGTAGTGATTTTTTGTAAGACTTTCAGAAGAATTGTTGAAGTGTCCTCAGGATGATCTTGTTGTGATAGGTGGTGGTTTTAATTGTACTGTAGATCATAAATTAGATTGGAACCTTGAGTAACCTCATTCTGGTTCAGTAGATGTTTTTACATCTTTTATTTATAAACATAACCTGGTAGATTTGTGGAGGGATGCTTACCCTGATGTGAAGCAGTATATTGGGTTAAAAATTAATTTAAACAATATCTCTGCTGCAAGTTTGGATTGCTTTTATGTTGAGGAGTCTATGAAGATTTTTATGACATCTGTATAACCTTTTACTCACTGCATTTCTTGTATCCTTTCCTGAGTCATCTCCTTTGTTTATGTCTGTCTGTCTCTTCTTTACATTCTCTCTCTTGTGGCTAAGCAGCAACTGAGTGCCTATATAATAACACCCATAGTTAAAAAAATAATAAATAGTAAATACAAAAATAATATAAATATATATATATATATATATATATATATATATATATATATATATATATATATATATATATATATATATATATATATATATATATACACACACACATACAGTACCTTCATAAGTACTGAGGTGTTTTTCTTGTTTAATTTTCTTTGTCTTTTTTTGTCTAAAAATCTCTAGCACAATCCTCTTTTTTTCTACAAATACTAGGGCTGTGATGGTGGCAGATTTTTACAACCGCGGTGGTAATGGACCAACCACCGCCGGTGGCGTGGTGTTGTGTATATTTATATATATAATTCTGGGGCTCGTTCTTCGTACCTGACTTAATACATCTGATATGATTTGAAAGATGCCAGATCTTCTAAACCTAATAACTGATCTCTGGCTAATTTGGTTCTTCAAATGAATTTGCGGATTACATTAAAATATCTGGATTAAGTTGTCTAAGATTACTGCATGTTCTCTGAAAAGGGCAGATGTATCGATACCACGATCAGCAATGCAGCAATTGGCTGGCGGCAAGACAGCAACGTAATGACACCATATCATTAAAAAAGACACATGACGAAAAACTTGATACATTTCTGGACTTTAAGGAAACAGCCAAGCGAACAAAACTACATAAATGTTATAATAGATAAATGAAATGTGCACTGTTTTTAATTTATTTGTAATTTTTTTATTATTTATATAAAAAATTACAATTATTTATATATTCACGATTTCTAGTATTTGTACAGGCTTTACATTTTTATTTCAATGTTGTAATTAGCAATTCATTTAATTTTATCTTTGAAACAGATTTGTTACGTGACAGCATTAGTTAATGTTCCTCAAGAGTCAAGATTAAGTTATCTGCATCTCCTGCGCTCCATCAAGCCACTCCCATAATAGCTGTCATCACTCAAATTAATGCACAGCTCAGATTAACTGTATAGCATGTGTGTAAAACTCCATAACAATTATAAAGTAATTATTTTATCATGAATAAATCTTTCAATGAGTAAAACTGGCTGTGTCTATAGTATTATAGACTACACAACATTATTATATTATTTTCAAATTAATTTTTTAATTATTATTATTTTAAATTATTGTCCCTGGACTAGTAGGGTAGACTTGTAATAAAGTAGCAGTGGCTGGGACTGATTTTAAGTATCAATTCTGCTTAAAAAGGTGCGATCTAATCCTGTTTACATGAAATAAGCTGCTCCCAAGCAGGTTTAAGCTTACGGACCTGTTGCTATGACAGCAACTCCGGGATGAGCTTCAAAGAACCAACCAATCCAAGATCAAGCGAAATCGGCAACAATCAAATCCAGCTAACTGAGTTAGCAACGTACGAAGAACAGGCCCCTGAAACGCAAAAATAAATAAATGAGGCTCAATCATCTATTAACAAATGTGCGTGTTTATTTTAGCCCTTCCGTCAGTGAACACTCAGCCTGCAAAACACTAAAATAATTATCAAAGAAATAATACAGTTAAATAGGAAAGTAGCCTTAAATAAGAAAGTTAAATACACCCTGTCTACCTCACGTGAGCGTCCGTGTATGGCATTTGAGGTAATTTGTGAATTAGTATAGAGTTATAGTCTAAATCAGGGCTATTCAATTGGCGGACCGCGGGCCAAATCCGGCCCTCCATTCATCTTCATCCGGCCTGAGGAAAGAGTATGCACAGGTCACACATTATTTTGCACTAATTCATTTGTCCACAAGGTGGCAACAGTGGCTCGGCCGTTGTTTAAAAGCCACAAAAGAAAGGGATGAGAGACGCAACAACAATAATCTACCGGAGACCGCAACGTCAATAAATGTAGGGCTGCCACTAACGACTATTTTTATTTCGATTAATCTATCGACAAATTTATCGATTAATCGATTAATCTAAACGATTAATTTCCCACAAAAAAACAAACAATTTTACTTAAGAATATTTTATTAAACCAAATTAAATCCAAATTTCTGTGAAATCCTTTTTTAAAGCAAAAGTAAAGTGTAACAGATTGCAAGAAACAAGTGTCCATCTCATAGTCCAAATCACTGAAATCAAAGTTCAGTATTATAGTGTAAGAATGACAACATATCCACGTGTTCTAGTCTAATAATAAAATTATAATCAGTATTTTAAATAAAGGAGTATTTACCAGAAATATTATTTACCAGAATTTATTTAGGAGAAAAATGTAAATGTGCAGTATTTCTGAAAAAAAAAAAAAAAAAAAAAAAAAAAAATTAATTGGAGATGCTTTTGATTATTAAAATTTAATGGAACCATTAAAATGTAATCCAGAAAATAATGGAAAACAGAATTTGGTACAGATAAAACTGTAAAACTCAATTAATTAGACAGGCTTTTTGATTAATAAAATTTAATTTAACCATTAAAACAGAGTATAGAAAAATTAAAATGGAAAAAACTGAATTTGGAAATAAAATGGATTTCATAGTGCCCTATAATTATATATAAAAAAATTGTGGTAATAAAAATAGATGTTAGTGAACAATAGCTTTTAAAATGACTTAAAATACATATATAATAGCAATGATGCAATAATAATTAGTTCAAATAAAGTATCAAAAGCAAGAAATCATATGGTTTTATTGAACAAAACTGTTAAAATACATAATGTATTAAACAATAGAGCTAATGGCTTAGGGCAGTCATGGCCTAATGGATAGAGAGTTGGACTTGTAACCCGAAGATCGTGGGTTCGAATCTCAGGTGGTCTGTAGGTGGGTGAATAACCAGCACTCTCTCCACCTTCAATACCATGACTGAGGTGAGACCCTTGAGCAAGGCACCGAACCACCAACTGCATTGGCTGCCCACTGCTCCACGTGTATGTTCACTACTGTGTGTGTGCACTTGGATGGGTTAATTGCAGAGCACAAATTCCAAGTATGGGTCACCATACTTGGCCACACACCACTTCCCTTTCCCTTCCCTAATATAGATTATGCATAACAACAAAGGCCTGCAGGGGGCGCCAATACTGTATGATCTAATCCTTGTTTAATATTGACCAAGCACCATTTAATTCAAATGTCCACTTAATCTTTAATATTTGGCCATTTCTTTAGGACAGAAATGCTATAGCCACTGTAATTAAATGAATATGTGGACATCAAAATGTGTAAACTCAGAGTGAGGGTTTGAGCTTTTATTTTGAAATCGCGATATATTCTCCTGTGTTTGTGTAGATTTATAAATGATTTAACTTACAAATCTGATGAAATGGCGCACGTTGCATTCCCAGATGAATGTTATAATAAACCCAAACTCACAACAACATGCAGAGATGGAGTTTGAGACGCTCCACACATGTAAATGAGTTCCTGTGGAACTACTGTGAACGGAGCCGCTGTGTGACGCACATACTTAACCTACACACATATGTAAATAATTAAAGCGCATATACTGTATTAGAACTGCATCGCATATAATTATTTAATTAAATCATAGCGTTTGTGAATTCACAATTATGCTTAATTATGATTTTTAAATGGGTTTAATATCATGCAGCCTTGGAAAATAATGTGTTTTATGGATTCTCGTCAGTGAAATGCGGCACTTCCGGTATTTTGCCTGTTAGTCGACGCCAGCAAAATGAAGTCGATGATTTTTCAAAATCGACTAGTCGACTAAAATCGACGAATCGCGACAGCTCTAAATAAATGGCAGCGCTGAGAAGGGCTTGTGTGAGGGGGTTATGACATATCCACAACTTTAGTTTAAAGGAGTATAAAGGCAGTGTTGTCAGTCATAACTTTTGTCGAGAAATACTAGCGCAGAGCAGACACTGGACGGAGATTATTATCAAATGGAGTATAGTCTGAAAGACTGCACGTTCGGCTGTATGTTGAGCTGCTTCAGACAGCGCGCCAGTAGCACTTCAATGGACAAAAACACAAACAATGATGCCAAAATGCTGGGTTTTGGAGAGTGACCACATAAACACCGTCTTATATGAGATATAAAGTCCTAAATGACCGTAAAGAGTTGGGAGAAAATCGGGTGTGTGTCAATTACGCGTCATGTGCATCAGGTTTTAAAGTGACAGCGCTGCTTTTAAAGTGAAAGTGATGAAGTGTGTCATTGATGTAAATCACAGAACAAAAGAAAAATAAATCACTCGACTGCTCTAATCGCTGATTATGTTTTGTATCTTGAATAAAGATTAATCTATATAGTTTTTGCATATACAATTTTCAGTTTATGTGAAGATTGTTTTAAGTTCACTTAAACTAAATGTAAAAAATTATATTTATCAGAACCTACTAAATGTTAAAAAATAATGGCTTTCAATTATACTGTAACATTGAATTGCTATAATTAATGGATAAAATTAAGGGAAAAATGCATTTAATAGAGACATCAGTAGCAGTATTGCATTAGCAAAAATACTGGCCATTGATGCTTAGTAAAAAGATGCCATTAAACATTTATTTAATATATACCATCTTTATATTGCTTCTACATTCATTTGGAGGTTCAATGTGAAATTATGACAATATAAATATATTAATATGCAGTTAATCAAAATTAATTACAGAAAAATGTGTGAATAATTAGATGTTTTTAAATCGATTCACAGACAGCACTAATGTTAACCTTTTATAGATGTTGGTGTTGATAATATAAGTTCATTTTACTGCTGAATATGCATTTAAATTTAATTTCTAATTTTGTAGGCCCCTCAGAAAGAGATCAGGAGGCCACCCACCCCCTTGGCCCCCTTCAAAATTTCAATTCGATAATCCAGCCCTCAAATGAAACTAATAACTAATAGGCATAAATCCCTCATGTGGGTATGGCTAGCAGCAGAGGTTGCTTATTGGCTAGTGAGCTTTTGATTGACAGCTTCTTGACCTAGAAGTTGAGATTTCAGTGATTGTGTTTACAAGTGTGACTGTGAGATTCTACAAGTGGCTTCCTTTTTTTTTTAGTAACTCGAAACACAAGGGCCCTCGTTTACTAAATGAATGTTTGGCAGAAATCAAACCTCATGTCAGGTTTTTGAGTGTGAACTTGCGTGCAGCATAGTAAATCTGGCAGAGCATTTTGACTGGTATCAAAACATATGAAGCCACTAGGGAAGTTTATTTTGATATTTTTTCCTGACAACCGGCACTCATTTACCCATTAAAGGACAAAATTTGAATGTTATTTTTTTTTTAATTGCATTAGAATGAATGTGTCTGTGACCCATTATAAATATGACAAATGTTTTTATTCCCCAGGGGTTTAGTTTTATATGTGCAAATAGCAGCATAAAGAACGGAACGTGAGGAAAAAAAAAAACTTTAAGATATTTTGTATGAAAACCGGGAGGCTTGTGACTGTCTCCATAAAAGTATGAAAAACATCGTCAGAATAGTCCATCTGCCATCAGTGGTTCAATCTGAATTTTATGAAGCGACGAGAATACTTTTTGTACGCAAAGAAAATAAAAATAACGACATTTATTCAACAATTAGTCTCCTCTCTGTCTCTCTGTGTCAGCGTAGCGCCATTTTGGAGAGCATCCGATGGACGCAAAGTGCGTACTTTTCTGTGCCTTGACAGTGTAATTTACTTGGCAGTCAATAGGACAGTCACAAGCCTCCCAGTTTTCATACAAAATATCTTAAATTGTGTTCCGAGGACGAACAAAGCTTTTACGGGTTTGGAACGACATGGGGATAAGTGATTAATGACAAAATTTGCATTTTGGGGTGGAGTATCCCTTTAACCCACCTGCCCCACCCCCAGACCTGTGTATGTCATTTTACATTTCATAAGGCGTGTTCGATTTGAAGTGGCGCTGCGCAGACCAATTGGTGTATGATGTCAATATACCACGAGAGTTGTTCGAAAGTATATGGAGCATCTGCTCTCTGTAGCTCTTGCAGTACTTTGATGTCATGCACTGATCGGTCTGCACAAAAAACAGCACATATACAGCACAAATGACTGTGTTAGTGATGTCTGATTGCCAATAAATATAATTTGGTCTTTTCCTGTGTGTGTGTGTCTGTAGGTTGTCTGGCTGTATGGTGACAGAGAAAGGCTGTGGTTATGTGTCTTCAGCTCTGAATTCAAACCCCTCACACCTGAGAGAGTTGGATCTAAGCTACAATCACCCAGGAGATCCAGGAGTCAAGCTGATCTCTGAAAAACGGGGGGATCCAGACTGTTCACTGGACAAACTCAAGTATGTTGAGCAGCAACAGTTTTTAGGTTTTATTATTTGAGCTACTCGGTGTCTCTATGTAGATCTACACAACTCTAGAGGTTTCTAGAAGACACAACATTATAATGGATTTAAAGGGCACTAGTCTGTATGGAGGACCAATCCCGCAGAAATTAAAAATAAATACACAAATAAATATATTGTCAGGAACTGTGCTGGGAGGAATGATGGAGATGTGGATAAATGAAACGGTCTTTAACCCTCTAAGCGCCAAAGTCGCAAAATTGCGACAAGACGTCATACTTAATCAAATAGACCTTAGTTCCTTATATGGTGTAATATCTCATTTGTATTCCCTACCACTAGATGGCAGACATGTAGTACTTCGATTCTAGACCAAAATTACGTCCTGTTCCTATTCAAAGTGTTCGAGGAAATAGCAGAGAAATGAGCGATCGTGTCATTGATGCGGAAGCAGTTCAGATCACAGCGTAACGAGTGAATTGTGAGAGAAAATCGCCAAATGGCTAATAGAAAGTTGTACCGTGAGGATGTGTTGCAAATGTTATTCGCCGATTCTGACTCTGAAGGGGAATATTTGCCTTTTGGAAATGACGATCGGCCGTCTAATGATCGCGCTTCTCCCGGTACATCTTTGCAGCGCAATGGTGCCGCCGTGCAAGGCGAGAGAGTTCACGAAGCACAAACAAGTGATCATTTGACCCTTTGCCCAACGGGGATGGGGGTGGCAGGGGTGGATGTGGTCGTAGTGTCCATAGGAGAGCTGCTGATCTCTGAGCTCACGGAGCGCCGCTGGCTCCGCGCCGCGGTGCTGATGATCGGCCAGATTGCGTCTTTTTTTCTGATCGCGCGCGCTCTACGGGCCGCCAGTACAGGTGCAGTCAGTGTGGGGTTGGTCTACAACTCTCAAGAACTATAAACTGTGTCACTTAGATACCTGAATGGGCAGATAGCTGGTCAACTGATCACAAAATAGGCACATGTATTTTACTATGGCAGAGTAATATAGTAATAATTTACTACTTTCTCCCATTTTACTGTTGATTTCCTCTTTTCCTGATCATTTGGAATGAGGATAAAAAGACAAAAACAAAACAAACATGCAAATAAGCTCAAACATCCATTCAATATCTATTATTTCCTGAATATTACCATGAACTGATCAAAAAGTAGGCTACTGTTCACATGAGTTTTACTACTATATAGGATAGTAATATAGTAATAATTTAGTACTTTCTCCTGTTTTATTGTTGATTTCCTCTTTTCTGATCATTTGGAATGAGGATAAAAAGAGAAAAAAAACAAACAAACATCAAATAAGTTCAAACATCAATTTAATATCTACTATTTCCTGAATATTATGAAATTCAAGAGGGCCGCCCCCCTGTTGACGTCATAATATGCAAATTAGATGAGTATATTTACACCCCACAAAACTTTAGGTCATGCCCAACATTTTTCTAATTTACAGTAGATCTCTATCTTTAAGCCTTTTCAAGCCACAAGCTTTTGAAAACTTGATGTCAAAATCCAGCATTAAAAAAAAAAAACCTGGCGCCTAAAGGGTTAATATAATCCAAACAAGGGGTAACTCACACAGGAAACGGCTGGAATGACACACGAACTGAACTGGTAGACCCGACAAACACGAACTGAATTGACTGGGCCTTATAAACAGGACAATCAGGGAAACACAGGTGCATGGAATTAATTAATTAACCAATGGAGAAACTGGGACATGGAGCACATGGGGAGGGAAAACACAACTAAAACAGTCCAGGGGCGTGACATACAATGCCCTCCAAAAGTATTGGAACAGTAAAGACAAAATTGCTCTGTTGGCTGTGGAGTCAAGACATTTACAAATATGATTAAAAGATGAATATGAGACAAAACTACAGAATGTCACATTTTATTATTGGGTGATTCAACACACAGATGTTTTACCAGCTAAGAAGTTCAGCACTTTTAGAGTTTCATCCCACTATCAGATGTGAGCATAAGTATTGGAACAGTTGCCTCACAGGTCTTTCTAAGTGATCAGCTGTGTCCTGTTGCATTAATTCTTCAGATATTAAAAGCAGGGAATGTGTCATATCAGTTATATCCATTACTTCTGCATTCTGAATCTTGCATTCAATGATGACACACACAAACCAGGATGAAGACGAGGGAGCTGACTTTGAGATAAAAGCAAGCAATTTGGATGCTAAAAGAAAAGAGGAAGTCAGTTAGAGCTATAGCAAAAACAAAGGGCATGGAGAAATCAAGAGTTTGGAAACCACCAGCGACACCAGCAACCAACAATTACCTGATCGGCTGAGAAAACAACAGTAGTTGATGACGGACAAATCATAAAAGCTGTGAAAATGAACCCTAAAAGACGTGTCTGTAAAATCACCAACAACTTCCAGAAAGCTGGGGTGATGCTCTGACAATCTACTGTCCCCTCAGGAGACTTTGACACAGAATTACAGATGCTACACAGCAAGATGCAAACCTCTGACCAGCACCAAAAATAGAAAGGCGAGATTAGAGTTTGCAAAAAAGCACAAAGGTGAGCCAGAAGAGTTTTGGAACTGTGTTTACAGACCGATGAGCCAAAGATGAACCTTTATCTAAGTGATGGGAAAGCAAAAATGTGGAGAAATAAAAGGGAACTGCAAATGATCCCAGCATACAGCCTCATCTGTAAAGCATGGTGGAGGTGGTGTCATGGCATGGGCATGCATGGCTGTCTCTGGAACAGGCCCTTTCAACTTTACTGATGACTTAACCTGTAACATGACCAGGACGCGGGCGCACTGAAAGCTCTTTGTTTGCACACGTATTGTTTTCAAACAGAAAAGTAAAACAGAAAAATGAATTGACAAACTATATATCATTTTGAAGGTCTAAGCCTCTACATCGACGAAGATCCTGTTTTTCGATAGAAAGCTTATACGGAATGTATTTGCTAAATTTGTGTAAGCAGTACCATCAAAACATGTATAAAAAACCCCCTCAGTACATACCATATTCATCCTGAAACGATCTCAAACGTATCCACTGCTGTAAATCCTGGTTCATTTGAGAGATAAGGGTCACGGAACAACATTCCATCGGCACTTTTAGTCCAAGAAACAACAACGCTGTAATTTAGATCTTAATCCTTTGTTTATCTCATTCTTCAGGGAGAGTTATTGTTTGTGTCCGTTATGGAACAAATTACGCTCAAAAACAGACTTGGTGGTAAAAAAAACAGCATGATTTTGTAGCAGACAATGTCCCAAAAGAATGAGATCACCAAAAAAAAAAAAGTCAAAGATACCGGAGTTGTTTATTTGAATTCTGGCGCTCCCTCGCGAGGCGCGTGATGCACGCTGTGAGCACCTGTCATCTGATAGGGGCGTAACTAGCGATCTTTTTAGCACAAATAAACATTTCTTTTTTTTCTTCTTCAACAGTTTTCATATATGTTTGCGTGTTTTGTGGAAAGTGCCTGTATCTGTAATTAACATCTCTATGGCTGAAATCAGTGTAATTACTGACTGTTCAGATTCAGTGTGAATGAAGTCTATATAAAAGGCCAATAATGTGAATATTGACAATTGGGCAGCCATCTGTATGATTAGCAGATGAATGATCTTCAAATCTAATGTATGAGCAGGAGAGCATTGTTTGTCAAAATGATGTATTTTATTTTTTTTATTATTATTGTTTTTTTTTCACCAAAAATTATTATTATTGTATTTTTCTGTGCTCAAATAAATCACTTATACGATTTCTAAGATTCTGTCTAGTTTTATAATTGAAAAACTAGTGGCATGTATAAAGCAAATAGTATGTAGTAGAACTCTTCAAAATTTGGTAAATATTTTTCTCAAACAGAGGGGGGGGGGGACTGGAAAAATGTCAAATCTCATTTTTCATGGTATCTTCTTCAGATTTGAAATATAAACATGACATGTGATTTCAACCCATTACTTTTCTGGATTTCTCCAGGACTGATTTCATGTATTTTTATATGAAATTAAAAAAAAATTCAGTGTGGTACATTTTTATCAAGGCACTTCAGGTCTATAACTTTTTATATTTTTGAGCATTATCAACTCTGGATATGGATAGTAAAGGCAAAGGGTCTTCTTTCCAAAGACACCACAATGTGTGTGTGGCACACTGAAGTCAGGAACTGTTACCATTTTAAGTTAGTTAGTCTTTTCAGCTGTGATTCCCAATATGGGGGGTCAGGTAACAGGTTAATGTATGATGACAGTAGCAGAATGAATTTGGAAGGGTACAAAACCATCTTGCCTACCAATATTCAAGAAAATGCCACCAGATTCATTGGGAAGTGTTTCTATTGCATCAGACAATGACCCAAAACACTGCCAGTTCAGTCAAGGAATTTATAAGGGCAAGAAATGGAAAGTCTTAGATTGCCCAAGTAATCTCCAATTTAAATCCAATTGAAAATGAATTTCACCAGCTGAAGAGGAGAGTAATGGCACAAACTCCCCAAAACAAGCAACAATTGGAATTGGCTGCATTAAAGGCTGGGAAAAGTATTTCAAAGGATGAGACCAAGAGTTGGTGATGTTATGGGTCAAGACTCACTGTGTGATTGTGTGCAAGGGATCTGCACTAAATAATAGCTTTTATCTTTTATATCTGCTTATGTTCACTGTCCCATCTTATGCTCACATCAATGAGTGGGATGAACTCTAAAAGTGCTGTTCTTTTTATTTGGTAAAACATGTATGTGTTGAAACGGCTAATAATAAAATGTGACATTCTGTAGTTTTGTCTCATATTCATCTTTTAATCATATTTGCAAATGTCTTGTCTCCACAGCCAACAGAGCAATTTTGTCTTTACTGTTCCAATACTTAATAAATATAGTATTTATTGTATTAGCCAAACAAATAAATATAGTAAACAAAAGGATAAAAATGACAGCTGATATCCATGTTTTTTGCCACAAAATTACGTTTTATTATGTATGGAAAGCACATACTTTATCTCTCCTGCTCTCTCTCCCTCACAGACAGTTTGCGCACACGTTAACATGAGCGCTAATGTTGTTAGCGCTACTCTGACGATTTTATCAGTAACATAGTTTAACAACTTAAAAACTACATGACTTCTCACAAGCGAGGTAACAACAACGGCGCTGTTCGTGAAGAAAATGAATTTTAAGTTTCAATATAACTAGAGACATTGCTGTTGAACACTTTTGAGAGACGCACAGACTCAAAGAGGTAATCTCTCTCTCTCTCTCTCTCCTCTCATAAATTAGTTATTTACTGTATTAACTGCATCTGCATTAGTCTGCTATCAACGGCTCAAGCCTCCGTTACGGTTTAAAATGACGTTTTGTAATTAGCAAAGGAGTCATTGGATGAGATGCGGAAGAAATAATCGTACTTTCAATAGCGATTTAAGTAGAAAAACCGGACGAATGCCTTGAAATATATCCTCTGATCGATGTCTTGAGGTGTGGCAACCATAGTATAAGCGGAATAATTGACTTCGGTCCATTGAATTATTAGAAAAATAATGCACACCCGAGGTGTAACGGCCACTCCGCTTCACGACCGCATCACCACCTCGGGTGTGCATTATTTTTCTAATAATTCAACGGCCCGTTGTCAATTATTCCTTACATATCATATTTTGTCCAGTCCATTGTTATGATTATCACCATGTCAATCTTTGCGATATGTCAGTCTTTGTCACTCCCGAAACTTTAGAGTGTGTTCGCCATGTTGGTCCTCTTAGCAGCAAGAAAAACAAAACTTTTATTAAAATTCTGAATGTGTTATATAGCTAAGAAAACGCGCAAAGAGCGCTCCCTTAATAATCATTAAAAAGCTGTCAGTCATTTCAGCTTTTTTGCAATCTCAGAAAATTCCGTTATAGGCTAATCAAGGAATCTCTCTGCACTGCACAATAAATCTCCTATTTACATTGCGTCTACACTTTGTTATAATGAGAGGATTCGCTTGCAGAACTCAGGACTGAACAAGAAGTACAGCATTTTGAGCGGTGAGTGGATTCTGACTGACACACGCAAACACAGATACGCACTGGAGCCGCTTACTTTCATTTTGTTGTTTATGTTTATTTTATCAAAGTTATGTTTGCCGCTTCCCGCTTCGCTGAGTCTTAAACTTTGTTACCTACATATATACATCTTCCTTAAATCATCCTGACGACCCATTTTTTAAGTCTCATGACCCACCCAAGGGTCGGGACCCAGGGTTTGAAAACCACTGCTCTACAGTACTAAATTAATTATTAATTATTACAGTATTAAATTAACGAATAAAACGTGCACATGCATTTGAAATATACTGTGGAGTTAGATACAAAAGAAGTCCCACTGTGAAAGTAATGCAATTATTAACATGGAATATACTGTCATTTCACACTCACGTTTTTAACAGTGCACCATTCACCTAAGCGTTCATCCCTTTGGCCACCCTGCTCACAACTGCTATTCCTTTCTCTTTTTTCTTGACAAGAACTGAGTTTATTTAGACACAGAACCATCTATTTATGTCCACAACACAGACTTTTCAGGAGAGAGAGTAAAAGAAAACCGAGCGATCCAGCACCACAAGAGGCAGCTACTACTGGCCCGTCATCGCTTTAGCTGTTCATTTCACAGTCTGGTTTTATTTGATTTCATGTGCTTTAGACCAGTCCAGTCTCTGAGAAACCAAACAAGACCAGTGGGAAAATCCTGAGCAGATTTAGTGGTTTCTTTTGTCTTGTTATTTGCTGTGAGATATAGTCGGTCAGTGAGAGACAGAGTCTGAAAGTGTGTGAGAGCTGCAACCCTGATGCTAGTGCTATTCTAACATGTTTAGAATGTTGCTAACATCTAGAATATTACTAGTATGTTTAACATGTTGTTTTATCTTGATTATATTGTTTTCATAACCATTGGAAGCCAAGATCAAAATCGAAAATATAATAATATGACTGTGTGTGTTTTATAGTGTGGATCATGGAGGAGAATCCAGAATTACAGCAGGACTACGCAAATGTATGTACACACACACACACACTACACACACACACACATCCTTGTTTATTCTACTTTGCGGGGTCCTAATGTCACCACCAAAGCGTGAAAGGGAGTAATTTTTTCAATCAGTGTTACGCTAGCTTTCATTCTTCCATACTGTTTGTTCTGCCTCTGGAAATATAGTCCAATCAGCGTCGAGTCACGTTCTGTGTAGTACTGCCCCTTTTTGGGCAATTTCTGTCAGACTGAGAATCGCCCCGAGTGTTCCCATAGACTTCCATACAAAGATTTTTTTTTTCAAACTGCAGGCACTGCAGTGCAATCTCTATGGGTTCCAGGAGGGCTAGCACTAACGTTCTTTCGTCATCATGCGTAACCTTAACTTGTGCAGCGATTGGTCGGAAAAAACATACCGCTAATAAGAAGAAATGTGAAGTCAGGACTAGTCTGTATGGGCTGAATAAAGCAAACCAGTATCTTATGGATGGATGACGATTGTAATGGAGGTAAAGTAATGGATGTTCAAGATGGCGCCGCGTATGGCTGCTGTGGTGTGGAACGCTCCCGTTCTTTTAATGTTTTTGTATGTTTGTTCTGTGTTTAGTCAATCTATTTCTATCAGTTTTACCAGAGACGAACTACTGGACATAAGGCAACACACACCGGACAATTGTTTTCCGGTTTTTGAGTATTCAGACGCTTTGTTGGATGTTTTGGTCGGAGGGGCAGCGGTCCTAGTCAAACGCGCGCTCAGACGGAAAAGAGGGAAGCGTGCCAGCTCGCTGGTTAAGCTCCGCGAACGCGGCTTCCGAACTGCGCTTCCAAGCATTCATCTCGTGAATCTCCGATCCCTTCCTAACAAAACGGATGAACTACTACTCCTCACCCGCACAAACAAGGACTTTTCAAACTCTGCTGCATTGTGCTTCACTGAAACCTGGCTGAGTGAAACCATCCCGGAAAACGCGCTTCATTTGCCGGGCTATCAGCTGTTCAGATCAGATCGCATCACAGAGCTAACAGGGAAAGCAAGAGGTGGTGGACTATGTTTCTACATAAATGAAGGTTGGTGTTCAGATGTAACAACTCTGAAGAAGATGCGTTCTCCTAATTTGGAGGCCCTCTTCATAAACTGTAAACCGTTCAATTCGTCCCGAGAGTTTTGCTCTTTCATTCTCGTGAATGTGTACGTGCCTCCGGACGCATGCGTGAGCGCCGCGATGCAACAGCTGGCCGAACAAATATCTGAAACGGAGCAAAGGTACCCGGACTCTCTTTTAATCATTCTTGGAGATTTTAATAAGGCAAATCTCTCCCGCGAACTGCCAAAATACAGACAGCACGTTACATGTCCCACCAGAGACAGTAATATATTGGATCACTGTTACACAATAATTAAAGATGCATATCACTCTGTCCCACGGGCAGCTCTGGGGCTCTCCGATCACTGTTTGGTTCATCTCATACCAACCTACAGGCAAAAATTTAAATCTTCTAAGCCTGTATTAAGAACTGTTAAAAGATGGACTAATGAAGCAGAGCAAGATTTAAAAGCTTGTTTTGACCTCACTGATTGGAGTGTTTTTGAAGCTACTGCCACCGATCTGGACGAGCTCACAGAGACTGTAACTTCATATATCAGTTTCTGTGAGGATATATGCATCCCCACCAGGACATTCTTATCATTCAATAATGATAAATCGTGGTTTACTGGGAAACTCAAACAGCTTCGTCAGGCCAAAGAGGACGCTTACAGAAATGGGGATAAAATATTGTATAACCAGGCGAGGAACAGACTAACAAAGGAGATCAGAGTGGCTAAAAATAACTACTCTGAGAAGGTGAAGAAAGAACTTTCAGCAAACTGGTCTGAGGAACATTACCATGTACAAGACACCACCCCCACAGTCTGTGGAGAATCAACAACTGGCTGACGATCTCAATGTGTTTTACTGTCGATTTGAAAAGGCCAGATTGACACCCAGCACCCGCTCTGATCTGCACTTCACACATTCAACCCCCCCACCTGCAACCCCCCTTCCTCCCTCCCCCACCACTCTACCTGCATTTAAAGTCTGTGTAGAGGATGTGAACCGGGTCTTCAGAAAACAGAAATCTAGGAAAGCTTCAGGACCAGACGGTATTTCACCTGCCTGTCTAAAAGTCTGTGCTGACCAACTGGCCCTCATCTTTACGCAGATCTTCAACAGATCTCTGGAGCTGTGTGAAGTTTCCTGCTGCTTCAAACGCTCCACCATCATTCCCGTCCCCAAAAAGCCCAAAATCACTGGACTTAATGACTACAGACCTGTCGCACTCACGTCTGTGGTCATGAAGTCACTTGAGAGACTGGTCCTGGCCTACCTGAAGGACATCACTAGACCCTTGCTGGATCCTCTTCAGTTTGCCTATAGAGCAAACAGGTCTGTGGATGACGCTGTCAATATGGGACTGCATTACATCCTGCAACACCTTGACAAACCTGGGAATTACGCAAGGATCTTATTTGTGGACTTCAGCTCGGCCTTCAATACCATCATGCCTGACCTTCTCTCAGACAAACTGACACAGCTCTCTGTGCCCACCTCCATCTGTCAGTGGATCACCAGCTTCCTGACAGACAGGCAGCAGCTAGTGAGGCTGGGCAAACTCACATCCAGGACTCTTACCATCAGCACTGGCGCCCCTCAGGGTTGCGTTCTCTCCCCACTGCTCTTCTCCCTCTACACAAATGACTGCACTTCAAAGGACCCCTCTGTCAAGCTCCTGAAGTTTGCAGATGACACTACAGTCATCGGCCTCATCAAGGATGGTGACGAGTCTGCTTACAGACAGGAGGTTGAGCAGCTGGCTGTCTGGTGCAGTCTTAACAACCTGGAGCTAAACACTCTCAAAACTGTGGAGATGATAGTGGACTTCAGAAGGAACCCCCCTGCTCTCCCCCCACACACCATCATGAACAGCACTGTGACTGCAGTGGAGTCATTCAGGATCCTGGGAACCACCATCTCTCAGGACCTGAAGTGGGACAATCACATTGACTCTATTGCGAAAAAGACCCAGCAGAGGCTGTATTTCCTCCGCCAGCTAAGGAAGTTCAACCTGCCTCAGGAGCTGCTGATACAGTTCTACTCTGCCATCATCGAGTCTGTCCTATGTTCTTCTATAACTGTTTGGTTTGGTTCAGCTACCAAAACAGACATCAGAAGACTACAACGGACAGTCAGGACTGCTGAGAGGATTATCGGTGCCCCTCTGCCCAGCCTCCAAGAACTTTACACCTCCAGAGTGAGGAAGAGGGCTAAGAAAGTCACTCTGGACCCCTCACACCCAGCTCACTCTCTCTTTGTACTGTTGCCCTCTGGCCGGCGCTACAGATCACTGAGCACAAAAACAGCCAGACACAAGAATAGTTTTTTCCCCCCAGGCTGTATCCCACCTGAACAACACATAACACACCCCGGTACTGTACATCTGTAAATAACTCATCAAACCTTCATCTGTACATAGGACACATACACATTCACAGTTCTGTCTATGGACATTTTTCTTTCTGTATATTTTTATTTTTTATTACTATTGTTATTCTTAATTATTGCCTATTCTCTTCATTATTAGTGTTCTTTATTACCTTAATTATATGTTGTCTCTGTTTGCACTGTTGTCTGTTTGTACTGTATTGTTTCTGTACTGGAAGCTCCTAACACCAAGACAAATTCCTTGTGTGTGCAAACACACTTGGCAATAAAGCTCTTTCTGATTCTGATTCTTTCTGATTCTGACGATTACAGTCAGTGACATACATGAATCGTAACTTACATTATTAGACACGCACGAGTCCGTTATTATTAGTGTGCAAATAAACAAACCATGTATGTGCGCTCTCTGATAGCTTTATGAGCACATTTCTGTATGATCGCATGTCTGGCAGGTGTTTTATAATGGACACTCGCTGAAGAAGCGTGTTTTTATAGAAGTTTGCTATGTACACAGGGCTCTACGCTTACTTTTCTTTTTAGGAGCACTTGTGCTCCTAATTTAAAAAATTTAGGAGCACAGTCAAATCAGTAATCAAAAATTCTGATCAAAAATTAACCTTCCCATTACAAGGTGATATTTGACTCCTTAAAGTGATTTACAGGGAGTTTTGTTTTTACCTTTGTAATGGCATTTTTCTAGCTTTATTAAAAGTATGTCATCTTTTATGGCAAATTCAAAAAATTCAAAAATATATTAATAAGCTTTTTATAATTTCTAATTAAAACAACAGAATAAAAACAAGTAGAATAAGAAGTAGAATAAGATACCAATCAAATGAAATCAGTATTTAAGAAATAAATGTGTACTAAAGAGGTGGCACAGAAGAACACACAAGTGCCTGTTAGGTGTATTTTCAGATAATTAATGAGGCTCAGAGGTTGCATAAGTGCAATTAAATTCATGTTGAGGTTAATGTTTTAAATATACAATTTTGAATGTAGAAATATTAAATGATTTAAATAACGGAAAATATCTTTTAAAAATGACACTAAAACTGCCAGTAGGTGGCGGTATGTCACTGATTTTATCACTGAATCATTCATTTAATTGATTCGTTCGAACGGCTGATTCTTTATGTCTTTATGAATGGGTAACTGAATCATTGACTCACTAGATTCGTTTAAAAACGCAGTTGATTCATAAACAAAACACCGCTGTGTTTGAATGGAGATGCACTGGGACTTTGTTTGAAACTATTTTCGTTGATGAAATAGAGCAAAATAAGGCCATAGTGCTGTTGTCAGACAATATAAGTCACTTAACATTAACTTCTTGTTTAATGAACTGTTATTAAACTGAACTGTTGTATTAAATCAATATCACATTAGCAAACTCCCTTAATAATCTTACACTGCACAATGAATCTCTTATTTACACTCTGTCTACACTTTTTTTTGTCATAATGAGAAAATACTGTGATCCATTACTCAACACTGCAAAAACACGTTAGAAACATTTGAAGCTCCCTCAGCACAAACACAAATATCCTGATTGGGTCAGTCGCACTGGTGCTCCTAAATATTTTTTCCTAGTTGCACGCAGTAGTTTTCAGTCGCAAATGTACTGTAGAGCCCTGGTACAGTGATGTATTGGCATCAACATTCACTCTGACAGAGGAACTGTTCACTGGTCAGTCATGTTGAGCTGCCTTCAGATCACCACACTCAACAAATTCATGTTTTTATTTTTTTTTATAATTCTGAATACAGATCCATGTATATTTATATAACTTTAAGGCGACTGGGATAGTGGTCTGTTGGCGTCTCCGTGTGGTCCTGCTTGGTACTGCAGCTTGACTTTTAGTTATTTATATATGTATAGAAAATGGTCTAAACAAATGTAACATTTATTTATTTTTCTCACAGATTTTGCTGTTGCACTGTATACATCAATTTTGAATTATTATTAAAATTAAAAACAAAATGTTTTCATTTGTCTTGGAAAAAAAACTTGCAGAAAATATAGTTTTGTGAGAATCATCCTCAATCTTGAATTTGGTAAAAATGTTCTTTATTTAATATGTTTCATGTCTTAATCCTTTTCTTTTTGTTAAACTGGGATAAATCATATCGGGATGTATGCTAAAATTTCTGGATGTGGCGCCCCACCTAGAAAATTTGCCACCAGCCGCCACTGGTCTTATATATAAGATCAAGATTCAAGATTTTTATTTGTCACATACACGATTATATAGAGAGTATATAACCAGCAGTGAAATGTGAGTCAGGTCCGCTCCATGGACAGTGCAAATATTATAGAATACAAACACAGAGGAAATATACATAAAATGAAATAAGTAAAGAATAAGATATAAGAACAAAATATAAAATATAAAAAAATGTGCATGACAGTATACTGTAGACTTAAATATTAAGATAAGCAGGAATGTACAAGAGAGGAATGTGCAAACAGGTTGTACATGGTTGTCATGTAGCAGCAATACCAAAAAAATAAAAAATAAACAAAATACCAAAACACAGAAAGTGCTGTGTGCAAATGACACTGTCAGTAGGAGTTAGAGAATAATGAATATCTTACTGATGTGAGTGATTAATAAGTGAAGTCATGATGATGTTAAGAGGCTGAGTTTGAGTTTAGGAGTCTGATGGCCTGGGGGAAGAAGCTCCTCCTGAGTCTCTCAGTTTTTGCCATCAGGCAGCGGAAGCGCTTACCAGATTGCAGCAGAGTGAATAGACAGTTACCAGGGTGATTTGAGTCCTTGATGATCTTGACAGCTCTGCTTCTGCAGCGTTTGAGGTAGATGTCCTGCAGAGAGGGGAGAGCAGACCCTGAGATGCGCTCAGCTAAGTGCACAACTCTCTGCAAGGCCTTGCAGTCTTGACTGGAGCTGTTCCCGTACCACACTGAGATGCACTGAGTCAATACACTTTCTATGGTCCCTGAACAGAAAGTTTTCAGGATTGTTGGAGAGACCCTGAATTTCCTCAGCTGTCGCAGATGGTACAGCCTTTGCCTGGCTTTCTTAACCTGTGTTTGAATGTGTGTAGTCCAAGTCAGGTCCTCGGAGATGTTTACACCGAGGTACTTGAAGCTGCTCACCCTCTCCACAGGGGTCCCGCTGATCATAAGAGGGGTGTAGGGCAGCAGGTGTCTCTTTCTGAAGTCTACAATCAGCTCTTTAGTTTTGCTCACATTCAGAGAGAGACCGTTGTCCTGGCACCATGATGTTAGTCTCTCTACCTCATCCAAGTATGCGGTCTCATCATTGTTGGAAATGAGGCCCAGAACCACAGTATCATCAGCAAATTTGATAATAGATGTGGAGCTGTGAGAGGACACACAGTCATGTGTGTAGAGAGAGTATAGCAGGGGACTCAGAACGCAGCCCTGCGGGGCTCCTACGTTCAGGGTGATGGAGTTTGAGGTGAACTGGCCTACTTTCACCACTTGAGGTCTGCCGGTGAGGAAGTCTTGAATCCAGTCACAGAGTGAAGTGTTTAGGCCGAGGCCTGTGAGTTTAGAAGCTAGCTTGATGGGGACTATAGTATTGAAAGCTGAGCTACAGTCAATGAATAACAGCCTTACATAGTTCCCATTGCTGTTGTCAATGTGTGTGAGGGAGGAGTGCAGTATGTGAGAGATGGCATCGTCAGTAGATCTAGCAGGACCTCAGAACACGGCCAGTAATCCCGTCAGGTCCGGCTGCTTTCCTAACGTTCACTCTCTTTAGGGCCCTCCGAACCTCGTCCTCCGACACGGTGATCACATGATTAGAGCTGTCGCGATTCGTCGATTTTAGTCAATTTTGAAAAATCATCGACTTCATTTTGCTGCGTCGACTAACTGGCAAAATACCGGAAGTGCCGCATTTCACAGACGAGAATCCATAAAACACATTATTAGACTATTTTCCAAGGCTGCATGATATTAAACCCATTTAAAAATCATAATTAAGCATAATTGTGAATTCACAAAAGCTATGATTTAATTAAATAATTATATGCGATGCAGTTCTAACACAGTATATGCGCTTTAATTATTTACATGCATGTAGGTTAAGTAGGTGCGTCACACAGTGGCTCAGTTCACAGTAGTTCCACAGGAACTGTTATCATTTACATGTGTGGAGCGTCTCAAACTCCATCTCTGCATGTTGTTGTGAGTTTGGGTTAATTATAACGTGCACCATTTCATCAGATTTGTAAGGTAAATCATTTATAAACCTATGCAAACACAGGAGAATACATCGTGATTTCAAAATAAAAGCTCGAACACTCACTCCGAGTTTACACATTTTGATATCCACATATTCATTTAATTACAGTGGCTATAGCATTTCTGTCCTAAAGAAATGGCCAAATATTAAAGATTAAGTGGACATTTGAATTAAATGGTGCTTGGTCAATATTAAACAAGGATTAGATCGTACAGTAATGTGAAAAAATAATCATCAGGCCGTCGGCGCCCCCTGCAGGCCTTTGTTATGCGTAATCTACATTAGCTCTATTGTTTATAATACATTATGTATTTCAACGGTTTTGTTCAATAAAACCATATGATTTCTTGCTTTTGATACTTTATTTGAACTAATTATTATTGCATCATTGCTATTATATATGTATTTTAAGTCATTTTAAAAGCTATTTTTCACTTACATCTATTTTTATTACCACAAAAAATATTAGTTATAATTATAGGGCCCT
>CM049849.1:959885-969885 GCA_027422415.1 Schizothorax lantsangensis
TACCACTTGTAGGACACTTGAGTGTACTAGTGAATGAAAGATGGGTTCAAGTGTACTACAAGTGGTAACTAAATACATTTTTTAAATACAAAGATAGTATGTTAAAAGTGCATTTTAGTTCATATTGATGGTGTCTCAAAATTAGCACAGTTGAGAGTCGTCATGCTGAGGCCTCCGCTCCTAGAGCTCGGCCATTTCTGCGAGTGTCGTCAGGCCTCCTCTCGCTACAGAGAGTTATCTATTGAGGCCTTTCCAAATTCCTTTTCCAGCAGGACTTTAGCACCTGCCCACAGTGACAAAACCACTTCCAAGTGGTTTGCTGACCATGATATAACATGCCTGACCTGAAGCCCTTATGGACTCTATGGGATATTTTCAAGAGAAAGATGAGAAACAGTGGATCCAACAATCCAGATGAGCTGAAGGCTCAATAGTGCCTCAGCAGTGTCACAGGAGGATCGCTTCCATGCCACACCTCACTGATGCTGGAGTTTGTGCTAAAGCAGCCCCGACCAAGTATTGAGTGCATAAATTAGCGCCCTATGATTTCCGCGATGCAGTAAACGCGGACGGAATCGTGGAATCCAGTCATAAAAACGGAATTTACAGTTTAACACGGAATGACACGGAATTTGTCAAAGTTTGGATGAATTAATCAAAAGTAGGTCATTACACTTAACCCTCTAAGCGCCAAAGTCACAAAATTGCGACAAGACTTCATACTTCATGAAATAGACTGTAGTTCCTAATATGGTGTAATATCTCATTTGTATTCCCTTCCACTAGATGGCAGACATGTAGTACTTCGATTCTAGACCAAAATTGTTCTAGGAAATAGCAGAGCCCGTCAAAATAAAAGTTCAGTTTATCTTATTAAAGACATTGTGCCAGAAATAGCTATATTACTATTATTAAGTAGAATGTACGTAATACTACTACTACTGTTGAAAAATAATAACACTTTTTTAAGAAATAATCACAAAATATTTTATTTTAATAGTAAATCCCCTTTATTTGCCAAAAATGTAAATGTTTAATTTTCATTAATTAAAATATAATTTAAATCAATGTTTTATGCCTTCATCTGATAACCAGTAAAATTTAAATACACAACACAGAATTTCTTAGGGGGGGGGGGGGGGGGGCATTTCATAAGGCTACTGTAAGAATAAATAAATATTGTTTGTATGCATTCAAATAATTAGACGCTAAAACACAGAATTTGGTAACAATAAAACATAAGCTGAGAAAAAAATAAAACATTTCATACGAGCCTAAACATGTCATTTTTTGTTACACTTTTAATAGATTAATGTTAAATTGTATAAGTTTCATGATTTTAATTAATTAGGCATGCTTTTTGATTAATAGATTTAAATTTGACCATTAATAAGGAGTCCAGAAAAATTAAAACGGGGGAAACAGAATTTGGAAAAAAATAAAACTGAATTTGGGATTTCATAGGGCCCTAACAAATGAACATACTTTAAAGAACTTGAACTTTTCTGTTTTGCAAATCCTTTTTTTGATTGATCTTAGGAAATATTCTAATATTTTGAGATACTGGATCTTTGACTTTCATGAGCTGTAAGATCTAATCTTCAAAATAAAAAATAAAAATAAAAACTTTGAAATGTAATGAATCTAGAATATATGAAAGTTTCACTTTTTTGAAATAAGTTACAAGAAAAAAAATTGCTTTTTCACGATATTCAAATTTTTTGAGATGCACCTGTTTATCGTGTATATATTATTTATCATAAGATGAATAATGTTATTTTAATGAATAATGACATTTATATCATAAGATGCATTTGGTTGAGTTACGCTGCAGTAAAGTGCTTCATTGTAGTACTACAGTGATTATCTCTTCAGCGAGCAGAACATGGAAGAGTCTGCGCTTTCAAGCCATATAAAAGGTAAACAAAAATGCCCCTACTCAGTCAAACTAAATCTTTTAAGACCATCACGAGTCAAGTGAAATGTGAAAATGAATTAAAAGTGTTTATTGCGGCATACATTTAGATCTGCTCACAATGCATCAAAGATTTATTTGTGCATGTTTTCCCCCAGCGTTAACAAATGACACACGTTTGTGTTGAGTGTATTCAGCTTTGACCACAGAAATAAATTACAGTTTAACAGATATTCACATAGAAAACAGCTGTATTACAATGTATTAATCTCACAATATTACTGTTTAACTGTATTATTAATCAAATACATGAAGCTGTGGTGGGCAGAAGAGACTTTCAAAAAATCCCACCACCCCCAAACTCATGAATCAGTAGTGTGTGTTTGAGTGATGTGTGTGTGTGTGAGCGAGTGACGTGTGTGTGTGACTCATGAATCAGTAGTGTGTGTGTGATGTGTGTGTGTGTGTGTGTGTGTGTGTGAGCTCGTGTGTGTGAATCAGTAGTGTGTGTGTGTGTGATGTGTGTGTGTTTGAGATTGGACTTACTAGTCTTATGGTTCGTAGGATCTTGTAGATGTTGTCTGACAGCTCTGGAGTGCAGCAGGCCTTCAGCACTGAAGAAGATAGGAACAAAACCAGCAATACGTCACAGAGACAACAATATTTAGCCTGAAGCTCCAGGTTTATTAGAAAGAAACAAGCTAGAGCAGATGTAAAATGCAGAATAAGCCTCGTTACTAGCTCTAAAATGATGATCTGGTATTAGCAGCAGAGGCATTGATGAGATGCGTAAGAAATTAATCCTACTCGCAACAGCGTTTTAAGTAGAAAAACTGGACAAATGCCTTGAAATATATCATCTGCTCGATGTCTTGATGCCAAGTGTGCCACACTAATCCTCAAAAGTAAAGCCATCGCGTTTGGATCGCCCCCAGGTGGCTGGTCCCAGTATAGGTCATAAACCCCGCCCTCTCCATGTAATCTAATGGGACGCGAGATAAACTAAATTATTAAATTTCACTTCAAATATTTTGTTTTCAAAGATGTTTTTTGTCATTTTATGTAGATTGCATCACGCCGATGTAAGTTCAAGAGTTAGTTTTTTAAATAAGTTAGTTAAGTGATGCTATAAAAACGGGAGTGTGACGTCATGATTGACAGCTGAGACTGACAGCTTCTCTGACTGAACTGAGGTGCCAACGGACTTTTTCGGGATTTTCAGGAAGAGAGTGACGTGTGTGTGTGTGTTGCGATTGACGTGTGTTTGTGCGCGAGTGACGTGTGTGTGCGAGTGACGTGTGTGTGCGCGAGTGACGTGTGTGTGCGCGCGAGTGACGTGTGTGTGCGCGAGTGACGTGTGTGTGTGTGTGCGAGTGACATGTGTGTGTGCGCGAGTGACATGTGTGTGTGCGCGAGTGACGTGTGTGTGCGCGAGTGACGTGTGTGCGCGAGTGACGTGTGTGTGCGCGAGTGACGTGTGTGTGCGCGAGTGACGTGTGTTTGTGTGCGAGTGACGTGTGTGTGTGTGTGAGTGATGTGTGTGTGTGTGTGTGTGCGCGAGTGATGTGTTTTGTGTCAAGTCAAGTCACCTTTATTTATATAGCGCTTTTAACAATACAAATTGTGTCAAAGCAACTGCACAATATCAAAATGGGAAAATAGTGTCAATAATGTAAAATGACAAGATTAAACACTCAATTTTCAGTTAAAGGCATTTCATTATTGAATTCAGTGATGGCATCGTCCAGCTCAGTTCAGTTCAAAAAGTTTCTGTTCAATCAAATCGACGATATTGCTGGAAATGAAGTGTCCCCAACTAAGCAAGCCAGAGGCGACAGCGGCAAGGAACCAAAACTCCATCGGTGACAGAACGGAGATAAAAACCTTGAGAGAAACCAGGCTCAGTCGGGGGGCCATTTCTCCTCTGGCCAGACGACACAGCAGTTCAATTCCAACTGCTGCAAAGTCAGATTGTAAGGGCTCAACTGGTTCCCGAGGTCTTTTCCTGATGGCTGTCTAGGTGACGGGGTCTTCACTGGGGGGTCTGTCTCTGGGGCTCATCTAGGTGTCCTGGTCTCCGCTGACGTTCAGGGCTGTAGAGGTCGTCTATAGGTGCTGATCCACCATCTGATCTGGTGAATGCAGTGACCTCGGAATAAGAAAGAAACAGACTAATATTAGCGTAGATGTCAATCTTTTTACGATGTAACAAGTACATCATGTGTTATGGGAAGTGTTCCCGGTTCCGGTTGATCTAATTAATGCAGCCTAACAATCCTTTAACGGATTTGAATAATAGAAGTGTAGTAGTGTGTTATGTGTACGCCAGGTTAAAGAGATGGGTCTTTAATCTAGATTTAAACTGACAGAGTGTGTCTGCCTCCCGAACAGTGTTTGGTAGATTGTTCCAGAGTTTGGGAGCTAAATAGGAAAAAGATCTGCCGCCCGCAGTTGATTTTGATATTCTAGGTATTATCAAATGGCCAGAGTTTTGAGAACGCAGCGGACGTGAAGGACTATAATGCGATAAGAGCTCGCTCAAGTACTGAGGAGCTAAACCATTCAGGGCTTTATAAGTAATTAACAAGATTTTAAAATCTATACGATGTTTAGTAGGGAGCCAGTGCAGTGTTGACAGAACCGGGCTAATGTGCTCATACTTCCTGGTTCTAGTAAGAACTCTAGCTGCTGCATTTTGAACCATCTGTAATTTGTTTATTAAGCGTGCAGAACAACCACCCAATAAAGCATTACAATAATCTAACCTTGAGGTCATAAACGCATGAATTAATATTTCTGCATTTGACATTGAGAGCATAGGTCTCAGTTTAGATATATTTTTAAGATGAAAAAATGCAGTTTTACAAATGCTAGAAACGTGGCTGTCAAAGGAGAGATTACTATTAAATAGCACACCTAGGTTCCTGACTGATGACGAAGAATCGACAGAGCAGCCGTCAAGTGTTAGATAGTGTTCTAGGTTATTACTTGTGGGGGCTTTAGGTCCGATAATTAACACCTCTGTTTTTTCAGAATTTAGCAGTAAGAAATTACTCGTCATCCAGTTTTTTATATCGACTATGCATTCCGTTAGTTTCTCAATTTGGTGTGTTTCACCGGGCCGCGAAGAAATATAGAGCTGAGTATCATCAGCATAACAGTGAAAGCTAACCCCGTGTTTCCTGATAATATCTCCCAAGGGTAAAATATAAAGCGTGAAAAGTAACGGCCCTAGTACTGAGCCTTGAGGTACTCCATACTGCACTTGTGAGTGATATGATACCTCGTCATTCACTGCTAAGAATTGATGGCGGTCAGATAAGTACGATTTGAACCATGCTAATGCACTTCCACTAATGCCAACAAAGTTTTCTAGTCTATTTAAAAGAATGTTGTGATCGATAGTGTCGAACGCAGCGCTAAGATCCAGTAGAACTAATAGAGAGATACAACCACGATCAGATGATAAGAGCAGGTCATTAGTAACTCTAATGAGAGCAGTCTCAGTACTATGATATGGCCTAAATCCTGACTGGAAATCCTCAAAGATATCATTTTTCTCTAAGAAGGAATATAATTGTGAGGATACAACCTTTTCTAATATCTTTGACAGAAAAGGGAGATTCGAGATCGGTCTGTAATTAACTACAACCCCAAATCAGAAAAAGTTGGGACAGTATGGAAAACGCAAATAAAAAAAGAAAGTAGTGATTTCTAAATTTACTTTGACTTGTATTTCATTGCAGACAATATGAACAAAATATTTCATGTTTTGTCTGGTCAACTTCATGTCATTTGTAAATATACATCCTTTCCTGTCATTCAGTCCTGCAACACATTCCAAAAAAAGTTGGGACAGTAAAGCATTTACCACTTTGTAATGTTGCCATTCCTTTTCACAACACTTAAAAGACGTTTAGGGACTGAAGACACCAAGTGATGAAGTGTTTCAGGTGTAATTTTGTCCCATTCTTCCTGCAAACAAGTCTTAAGGTGGGCAACAGTACGGGGTCTTCGTTGTCGCATTTTGCGCTTCAAAATGCACCACACATTCTCTATTGGAGACAGGTCGGGACTGCAGGCAGGCCAGTCAAGTACCCGTACCCTCTTCCTCCGCAGCCAGGACTTTGTAATGTGTGCAGAATGTGGTTTTGCATTGTCTTGTTGAAATATGCATGGACGTCCCTGGAAAAGATGTCTTCTTGAAGGCAGCATATTGTGCTCCAAAATCTCTATGTACTTTTCAGCATTAATGGTGCCATCACAGAAGTGCAAGTTACCTTTGCCAAGGGCACTGACACAACCCCATACCATGGCAGACCCTGGCTTTTGGACTTGTTGCTGGTAACAGTCTGGATGATCCTTTTCTTCTTTGGTCCGGAGCACACAGCGTCCATTCCTCCCAAAAAATACCTGAAATACTGATTCATCTGACCACAGTACACGTTTCCACTGTGTGATGGTCCATCCCAGATGCCTCCGAGCCCAGAGAAGTCGACGGCGCTTCTGGACACTGTACAGTTTTAACTGGCATTTGTGGATGTAACTACGTATTGTGGTACTTGACAAAGGTTTGCCAAAGTAGTCCTGAGCCCATGTGGTGATATCGCTTATAGATGAATGACGATTCTTGATGCAGTGCCGCCTGAGGGATCGGAGATCATGGTTGTTTAGCTTAGGCTTGCGCCCTTGTCCTTTACGCACTGAAATTCCTCCAGATTCCTTGAATCTTTTAATTATGTTATGCACTGTTGAAGGTGAAATATCCAAATATCTTCCTATCTTTCTTTGAGGAACATTGTTTTTAAACATTTCAATAATTTTCTCACGTATTTGTTGGCAAACTGGCGATCCTCGGCCCATCTTTGCTCCTAAAGGACTAGACCTTTCTTGGATGCTGCTTTTGTACCAAATCATAATTACAATCACCTGTTGACATCAACTGTTTCAAATCACATCATTATTTAACCAATTTTCCTCATTACTAGCCCTAAATTGCTCCTGTCCCAACTTTTTTTGGAATATGTTGCAGGTCTGAATGACAGGAAAGGATGTATATTTACAAATGACAAAGTTGACCAGACAAAACATGAAATATTTTGTGTTCATATTGTCTGCAATGAAATACAAGTCAAAGTAAATTTAGAAATCACTACTTTCTTTTTTTTATTTGCGTTTTCCATACTGTCCCAACTTTTTCTGATTTGGGGTTGTAGATCTTTGGGGTCAAGTTGTGGTTTTTTAATGAGAGGCTTAATAACAGCCAATTTAAAGTTTTTGGGGACATATCCTAATGACAATGACGAATTAATAATAGCCAAAAGAGGATCTATGACTTCTGGAAGCAGCACTTTTAGTAGTTTAGATGGAATAGGATCTAACATACATGTTGTTGGTTTAGATGATTTAACAAGTTTATACAATTCTTCCTCTCCTATAGTAGAGAATGAGTGGAATTGTTCCTCAGGGGATCTATAGTGCACTATCTGATGTGATACTGTAGCTGACGGCTGCATGGTTACAATTTGATCTCTAATAGTATCAATTTCGGAAGTAAAATAGTTCATAAAGTCATTACTGCTGTGCTGTTGGGAAATGTCAACACCTGTTGATGCTTTATTTTTTGTTAATTTTGCCACTGTATTGAATAAATACCTGGGGTTATGTTTGTTTTCTTCTAAAAGAGACGAAAAGTAATCAGATCTAGCAGTTTTTAAAGCTTTTCTGTAGGATAGGATACTTTCCCGCCAAGCTAAACGAAATACCTCTAGTTTTGTTTTCCTCCAGCTGCGCTCCATTTTCCGGGCTGCTCTCATTAGGGCGCGAGTGTGCTCATTATACCACGGTGTTGGACTCTTTTCCTTAATCTTCCTTAAGCGTAAAGGAGCAACTGTATGTAAAGTGCTAGAAAAGAGAGAGTCCATAGTTTCTGTTACATCATCAAGTTGTTCTGAGCTGTTGGATATTCTGAGGAATTGAGATAAATCAGGAAGATTACTTACAAAGCACTCTTTTGTGGTAGAAGCGATGGTTCTACCATATTTGTAAGAAGGAGTTGAATTTACAGCTTTAACTATATGACGTTTACACAAGACTAGATAATGATCTGATATATCATCGCTTTGCTGCAGAATTTCAACACCATTTACATCAATTCCATGTGACAGTATTAAATCTAGAGTATGATTTCGACTATGAGTAGGTCTTGACACGTGTTGTCTAACCCCAATAGAGTTCAGAATGTCTATGAATGCTGATCCTAATGCATCTTTTTCATTATCAACGTGGATATTAAAATCACCCACAATTAGGACTCTATCTGCAGCCAGCACTAACTCTGATAGAAAATCAGCAAATTCTTTAATAAAGTCTGTATGGTGCCCTGGTGGCCTGTATACAGTAGCCAGTACAAACGTCACGGAGGATTTATCATTAATACTTTTTTCTCTAGATAATTTTATATGAAGCACCATTTACTTCAAAGGAGTTATACTTAAAACCTGCCCTCTGAGAAATACTGAGAATATTGTTATAAATTGTAGCAACACCCCCCCCCCCCCCCCCCCCTTTGCCTTTTGGACGCGGCTCATTTTTGTAACAGTAATCTTGGGGGGTGGACTCGTTTAAAATAATGTATTCATCTGGTTTTAGCCATGTTTCTGTCAAACAGAGCAAATCTAGGTTATGATCATTAATCAAATCATTTACAAAAAGTGCTTTTGTAGAAAGGGACCTGATATTCAGTAAGCCAAGTTTTATCAATTGTTTCTGTGTATTGTAAACATTTTTTATTTGTTGAACATCAATTAAATGGTTACTCATAAATTGGTTTTGACGTTTTCTGTATTTTCTAGTTCGGGGAACAGACACAGTCTCTATAGTGTGATATCTAGGTGAAGGAGTCTCTATGTGCTGAGAATTAACTGACTTCTGTGACGTGAGGCGGCTAGCAGACGGTCGGTTTAGCCAGTCTGTCTGCTTCCTGACCTGGGCTCCAGTTAGTCAAGTATGAACTCTAAGACTATGTGCCATATTTCTAGAGAGAATAGCGGCACCACCCCAGGAGGGATGAACACCATCTCTTTTCAACAGGTCAGGTCTGCCCCAAAAACTCGTCCAATTGTCTATAAAACCTATGCTATTCTGCGGGCACCACTTAGACATCCAGCCATTTAGTGATGACAGTCTGCTATGAATCTCATCACCCCGGTAAGCAGGGAGGGGGCCAGAGCATATTACAGTGTCTGACATCGTACTTGCAAGTTCACACACCTCTTTAACATTATTTTTAGTGATCTCCGACTGGCGAAGTCGAACATCATTAGCGCCGGCGTGGATTACAATCTTACTGAATTTACGTTTAGCATTAGCCAGCACTTTTAAATTTGCCAAGATGTCAGGCGCTCTGGCTCCAGGTAAACAATGGACTATGGTGGCTGGTGTCTCTATTTTCACGTTCCGTACAATAGAATCGCCAATAACTAGAGCACTTTCACCAGGTTTCTCAGTGGGTGCGTCACTGAGTGGGGAGAACCTGTTTGATGTTCTGATCGGAACGGAAGAGCGGTGTTTTGACCCGCAACTAGGCCGCCTCACTGTCACCCAGTTGCCCTGCTGCACAGGCGCTAATGCCGGAACCGAACAATGTACAGGAGTCCCTGAGCTAGTCACATCCAAAGCAGTATCTAGAGCCCTCACATTCTTACTGTCCTCAACTAAAGTTTGGATGCGTGTCTCTAGTTCTAAAACCTTCTCTGTCAGCCTAACTATTTCCCTGCATTTATCACATGTGAATCCCTCATCGCTGACAGAGAGAGATAAACTATACATGTGGCAGACTGTGCAAATAACAATAGCAGGAGAAGAAGCCATTACTCACCGTGATTGATGAATGATACCAACTTAACTTACCACTTACCACTTACCACTGTTGTTTGATGAACTCGTGAAAAACGGAGCGAGAGAGAAATGAAAACGGAGCGAGAAAAAAGAAAACAATAATAGGCACAAATAGCAATGCGAATGGAACCGCGAGTGACAAGCTAACCGGCTAACGAATGCTAACGCGCTGCACTCGCGGTTTTA
>CM049849.1:977385-979885 GCA_027422415.1 Schizothorax lantsangensis
AGTGGAGTGGGAGAGATGTGTGTATATCAGTGTCATATAAGAGCATCAGCAGGAAGGGAGACGGTGTTGAGTGTGGGTTTGGATATAATGATCAGTCCTGGAGTTTGATCTGCTTTCCCTCCAGATACTCATTCTATCACAATAACATACAGACTGATCTCTCTGTGAAGTCCATCATCAGCAGGAGTAGAATAGGAGAGTATGATATCAGGAGAATAGGAGTGTTTGATGATGATATCAGGAGAATAGGAGTGTTTGTGGATCACAGAGCAGGAACTCTGTCCTTCTACAGCGTCTCTGACACAATGAGCCTCATCCACACAGTCCAGACCACATTCACTCAGCACCTCTATCCTGGGTTTAGGTTTGGTTCTGGATCATCAGTGAAACTGTGTTGATGAATCAGAGAGATTCTACCCAGAATGCTTTGAGCTGCAGATCAATAATAACAGATGTTATAGAGTCTCTTCATCACATTAATATGAACATCAATCAGAATAAATGTGTGTCATTCATTCAGAAAATATTAATCTCATCTTTCTGGATTGTTTATAATAAAACACAACGACTAGTCATCTTGAGCTCAGATTGTAATTGATGAATATGTAATCTATATTTCTAGTGTCTCACTGTAAAGATGCTTTGAATCAGTCTGTACTGTACAATAAAGCTGATGAATATCTGAATGATTTATGAATCATGAATATAATCGATTCCTCAAAATATTACATTAATCCCAGCGTTTAATCAAATATAGTTATTATAACTACAGTAAAGACATATTACATTATTACCAGATCTCCTTCAGAGAAGAACATGACAGAAGATTTATTTTATAATATTTACTACATATTTAAAAGTGTTTGAAAGTGTTTTAATGACAATAGATTCATCAGAAAAATCATATTTTTAATTACTTAAACATGTAAAATGTGTTAAAATATGTAAAAGCTTTGCAGATTGATTTGAACAAGTGTAAATATATAACTCAGATATTACTTTAGCTGAAGTATTTGTGTCAAAACTGGAGTCATTTTATTGATTTAACTATTAATCTTAATGTTAATTAAGCCTTAAGACTCAATCAACAGAAACATGCTAGCGACATGCTAGTCACTTGCTAATCATGCTAGCAACATGCTAGATACTTGCTAATCATGCTAGCAACATGCTAGTCACTTGCTAATCATGCTAGCAACATGCTAGATACTTGCTAATCATGCTAGAAACATGCTAGTCACTTGCTAATCATGCTAGAGACATGCTAGTTACATTGCTAATCATGCTAGCGACATGCTAGTCACATTGCTAATCATGCTAGAGACATGCTAGTTACTTGCTAGTCATGCTAGAGACATGCTAGTTACTTGCTAATCATGCTAGAAACATGCTAGATACTTGCTAATCATGCTAGCAACATGCTAGTCACTTGCTAGTCATGCTAGAAACATGCTAGTCACATTGCTAATCATGCTAGAGACATGCTAGTTACTTGCTAATCATGCTAGCGACATGCTAGTCACTTGCTAATTATGCTAGAAACATGCTAGCCACATGCTAGTCACTTGCTAATCATGCTAGCAACATGCTAGATACTTGCTAATCATGCTAACAACATGCTAGTCACTTGCTAGTCATGCTAGCAACATGCTAGATACTTGCTAATCATGCTAGCAACATGCTAGTCACTTGCTAGTCATGCTAGAAACATGCTAGTCACTTGCTAGTCATGCTAGAGACATGCTAGTTACTTGCTAGTCATGCTAGAAACATGCTAGTCACTTGCTAATCATGCTAGAAACATGCTAGATACTTGCTAATCATGCTAGCAACATGCTAGTCACTTGCTAGTCATGCTAGAAACATGCTAGTCACATTGCTAATCATGCTAGAGACATGCTAGTTACTTGCTAATCATGCTAGCGACATGCTAGTCACTTGTTAATTATGCTAGAAACATGCTAGCCACATGCTAGTCACTTGCTAATCATGCTAGCAACATGCTAGATACTTGCTAATCATGCTAGCAACATGCTAGTCACTTGCTAGTCATGCTAGAAACATGCTAGTCACTTGCTAGTCATGCTAGAGACATGCTAGTTACTTGCTAGTCATGCTAGAAACATGCTAGTCACTTGCTAATCATGCTAGCAACATGCTAGATACTTGCTAATCATGCTAGCAACATGCTAGTCACTTGCTAGTCATGCTAGAAACATGCTAGTCACATGCTAATCATGCTAGCGACATGCTAGTTACTTGCTAATCATGCTAGCAACATGCTAGTCACTTGCTAATTATGCTAGAAACATGCTAGCAACATGCTAGTCACTTGCTAATCATGCTAGCAACATGCTAGATACTTGCTAATCATGCTAGCAACATGCTAGTCACTTGCTAGTCATGCTAGCAACATGCTAGATACTTGCTAATCATGCTAGCAACATGCTAGTCACTTGCTAGTCATGCTAGAAACATGCTAGTCACTTGCTAGTCATGC
>CM049849.1:994885-1142385 GCA_027422415.1 Schizothorax lantsangensis
AAATAGATCAAAATGACGTGAGTTTATGTTGAAAACAAACACCTGCCGGTGAGGTCAGCTGCTGAGTGACCCTGTGGCGTTCATCTTTACTCACCTGCGGTCGATCTCTCCAGGTGCTCAGTCCACGCGTGGACATCGGCGTGTACGGCACCAGCAAGAGCAAGCGCAAGCGTGTGAAAGAGCTGCTGGAGAAGGAGCGCGGCCTGGAGCTGGACGCTCTGAGCGACCTGGAGGACAGCGTGGAGGACACGCGTGACCCCGCCGCCGTGGTGGCCGCCTTCAAAGCCCGAGAGCAGCAGGAGCTGGAGGCCATCCACTCGCTGCGCGCCGCCAACCTGGCCAAGATGGCCCTGGTGGAGCGCATCGAGGAGGTCAAGTTCTGCCTGTGCCGCAAGACAGCCGGCGGCTTCATGCTGCAGTGCGAACTGTGCAGGGACTGGTTCCACGGCGCCTGCGTGCCGCTGCCCAAAGCCGGCTCGCAGAAGAAGCTGGTGTCCGGCAGCAAGGAGTGCAAGTTCCTGTGCCCGCTGTGCCAGCGCTCGCGGCGGCCACGTCTGGAGACCATCCTATCCCTGCTGGTGTCTCTGCAGAAGCTGCCGGTGCGGCTGCCCGAGGGAGAGGCGCTGCAGTGTCTGACCGAGAGGGCCATGGGCTGGCAGGACCGCGCTCGACAGGCCCTGGCCACCGACGAGCTCTCCTCCGCCCTGGCCAAGCTCTCGGTGCTCAGCCAGCGCATGGTGGAGCTCGCCGCCCGGGAGAAGACCGAGAAGATCATCAACGCCGAGCTGCAGAAGGCCGCCGCCAACCCCGACCTGCAGGCACGTCACTTCAGATACTCACGTCTGATCGAATAAGACTCCAAGACTAACTCGTGTTCACTTTCAGGGGCACATCCAGACCTTTCAGCAGGCCGGCTTCAGCAGGGCCACGTCTCCACGGCCCTCCATGGACTACGACGACGAAGAGACGGACTCAGACGAGGACATCAGAGAGACTTATGGATATGACGTCAAGGTACGTGAAACACTGAATACTTTCACAAATGGTCAACCATCACCTCGTCAGATGAAGATCATCTTAAAGGGGTCATGAACTGCCTTTATTATGTTGTACTGTTCTCTGAGGTCCACTTATAATGTTAACAAGATTTTTAAGTCAAAAACATCAGAATTTGGAAGTAATAGACTATTTTCTGTCCTGTTTTTAACCCCTTTCATCAGAATGCTGTGTTTGAATAGATGTGGAGGATTGTAGACTCAGAAGTAAATGCCCACTGCTGTGATTGGCTAACAGTTGTGTGTGTTTGACAGCTTACATTCCTCATAGATGGACACTGCTGTGATTTAGGTCAAAAACGCATAAATACTCAGTACATATCAAACGATCTGTTTAACAGACAAAGCAATAGTAATCACGTAATGAAAACAGTTACTCACTTATGTATTGTGACATTAATATCAGATCCAATATAGTCGCACAGCATCGTCTTTTAGTTTGTCTTTCTGGAAATTCAGAATCGGTGGGTGGGGCTAAACAGGCTGTGATGTAGAATCGGTGGGCGGGGCTAAACAGGCAGTGATGTAGAGCGGGTGGGCGGGGCTAAACAGGCAGCGCTGTAGAATCGGTGGGCGGGGCTAAACAGGCAGCGCTGTAGAATCGGTGGGCGGGGCTAAACAGGCAGCGCTGTAGAGCGGGTAGGCGGGGCTAAACAGGCAGCGCTGTAGAATCGGTGGGCGGGGCTGAACAGGCAGTGCTGTAGAATCGGTGGGCGGGGTTAAACAGGCAGTGATGTAGAATCGGTGGGCGGGGCTAAACAGGCAGCGCTGTAGAATCGGTGAGCGGCGCTAAACAGGCAGTGATGTAGAGCGGGTGGGCGGGGCTAAACAAGCAGCGCTGTAGAATCGGTGGGCGGGGCTAAACAGGCAGTGCTGTAGAGCGGGTGGGTAGGGCTAAACAGGCAGCGCTGTAGAATCGGTGGGCGGGGCTAAACAAGCAGCGCTGTAGAATCGGTGGGCGGGGCTAAACAGGCAGCGCTGTAGAGTGGGTAGGCGGGGCTAAACAGGCAGCGCTGTAGAATCGGTGGGCGGGGCTAAACAGGCAGCGCTGTAGAGCGGGTAGGCGGGGCTAAACAGGCAGTGATGTAGAAGCAGGCGTTGATCATCTTCTGCGGAGCCGGTGCTTATCCACACTATTAAATCATAGAGTAGAACATTCCACAAGCTGTCGTTTTGGCTTCAATATAAGCTGTTTTTAGACTGAGAAAGTTGTGAGCTCTGGGAAACTTACAGGATGTTTTTATAGCACACCGACCTCTTATATGTCAAAAGATCATGAGAGTTTTGGTCTCTCAGTTAATAAATTACCCCTTTATTGTGATGCGGTTGTCCTGCTCGTCTCAGTCTCTGTGTTTCCCTCCTCAGGACTCGGGAGAGGTGAAGCCGTACTTGTTCTGTGACGAGGAGATTCCTGTGAAGTCGGAGGAGGTGGTCAGTCACATGTGGCCGACGACGCCGTCTTTCTGCGCCGAGCACGCGTACTCCTCTGCCTCGAAGGCCTGTCCTCAGAGTAAGACCCCACCGCACACTTACACATGTATATACAGAAGAGCCCTGTACATCTCTGTTGACCTCCTCAGATCCGGCGGCGCCACGCAAGCAGCCCAGGAAGACGCCGCTGGTGCCGCGCAGCCTGGAGCCTCCGGTGCTGGAGCTCTCCCCGGCGGCCAAGGCCCAGCTGGAGGAGCTGATGATGGAGGGAGACCTGCTGGAGGTGTCTCTGGACGAGACGCAGCACATCTGGAGGATCCTGCAGGCCACGCACCTGCCCTCAGAGGACAAGTTCCTGCAGGTCATGGAGGTGAGAGATACGCCGTCACTGCACGCGCTCGTGTTTCTCCTGTCCACGCATTGACCTCTGTGCGCTCCCGCTGCCTGACGACGCTCTGCTGGACAAACCCGTCAAGCTGAAGCTGAAGGACGCGGAGAGGAAGAGGAAGAGGAAGCTGGAGAGAGCCGAGCAGCAGCAGCTGCTTTTGGAGGGACGCTCCAAGTCCAAAGACATCAAGCAGGTGCTCAAGATCAAGAAGAAGAAGCTGAGCCCGGACAAGTCCCGCGAGCTGAAGCAGCTGGCCAAGCGGCTCGCCAAAGAGGAGAAGGAGCGCAAGAGGCGAGCCAAGGCCGAGTTCCCCAAGGACGCTCTAGAGAAGAAGAGCCGGAAGATTCTAGACATTCCCTCCAAGTACGACTGGTCCGGAGCGGAGGACTCCAACGACGAGAACGCCGTCTGCGCCGCCAAGAACTGCCAGCGGCCCTGCAAGGATAAGGTGAGTCTAGGGCTGTGCGATATGACGATATATATCGGATGGACGAAATAAAAAGTATCGTTTCATATTATGCTCTATCGTTTATTTCGTGGTGTCGCAAAATACATTGTTTACGGTAATACTTCATCATTTGGATGACTGCGATCTTTACACGCCACCACGGGACAAAACCAGGAGCTCGTTACTAAACGAGGGACTACATCTGTAGCATGGACACGTGTTTTTAAGCACCGCAGTTTTAAAACAACCGATTTTAAGCCGTTGAAACACAAACAACAGAGTTATATGCGTGCACCGTCTCTGTTTCTGTGAGAGGAGCACGCTTTTTTTGCCAATTTATTAGCTTTGAATGATTACATAAACACACTTATATGCGTAAGAATCCCCGTCTTTACAAGTATCCTCATAAACACAGTGATTTAGGTCTTAAGAGAGAGTAAACAGCTGAAAGAGAAACCGCATGTGTAACAGTATATTGATCCGGACTTCGGTCTTAAAGGGGAAGCGGTCCAATATCCGTCTGCCATTAATATTAATCAAACAACAATATCTCACTGCTCTTAACTATATCACTTTTGTAACTTTAATAAGAATAAATAAAAAAAATTATAATGATATATTTATATATAGCCTATGAATAGAATCTATACATAATACACATGTTAATTATATCTATCTAATTAACACAGTGAAGACTAATTAATTTACACAATGTATGTAGCGTTTCTTATTTATGTAGGTTTTTCTCCTATTGCTTGCAATTAGTTTCTTATCCTTATTTCATCACTGACTGTTTATCTTCAGTGAGCTTGAGTTTTTTTTTTTTTTAGGCTTGTATTCAATTTAATTTCACTTTATTGTTGGGATTTCTTTCGCATCCTATAGCGTTTACTGTCTAACATTAATTCACATCAATACACATTACACGTGTTCGTACACGCCTTTTATGTTTTATATTGTATTATATTGCTGTTAGTTTGATATTGACGACAAGGATTATGAAAATTCTATGGTATCAAAGATTTAATATCATAGAAATATATATCATGATATAAGATTTTGGTCATATCGCCCACCCCTAAGGTGAGTGATGTAGTGTGTTATTCACCGTGTGTCCTCTGGGTTCAGGTGGACTGGGTCCAGTGTGACGGCGGCTGTGACGAGTGGTTTCATCAGGTGTGTGTGGGAGTGTCCTGTGAGATGGCCGAGAGTGAAGACTACATCTGCACGCCCTGCTTGCGGAGAGCCACGGAGACTGTGGTGATGGTCCCAGCGACCGACCCCCCGCAGAGCAGTTAACCTCACAAACACACTCCGGTCGATGTAGCTCTCTATCACTGTAGTCCAAGACCGGACGATCCCGGTCCTAAACCAGCGAACTAACCCGAGTCCAGCGCCGATCCATGAGATCCTGCACAGCATACGGAGGACGCTTGTATTTACTCAATCTATTTATTATGTACCTGGATTTTAAACAGTTCATGATGGGGAGGTCTTTTTCTCAGCTTTTGTCAAATAAAGAAAGATGATGATACATGTCAAGTTTGTGAATGTCACTGCTAATAAAGCCTTCTGTGTAATGTTCAGAAGAAGTATTTACATAATTTGAGATATTCTGTGAAATCTGAAACACATAATATCAAACAAATCAACCGAAGCTTTGATGATGTTGAGAGTGAAAACATAATTACATGACTGATCTGCCACAACATTAAAACCCCTCACTGGTGAAGTATATCATATATATATATATATATTAGGGGCGTATTGGTATTGAACCGTTCGCTACGAGGCTTTCGGTACGCATTACACCCCGAACGATTCATTGGACTAATCCTATTACGTTTGGAAAATAAAAGAGCTTAAAGTGTGCAAAATATATAATATTCTCAGTGCAACTGTTTATAGTCAGAGATATTGTCAAAAACATCAATTATTGGCAATATTAAGAGGATTTGGCATTTCTAATTAATGTAGGCCTGGTACATTCTTATTTTATTAGGCCTAATATTATTGTGAAGTTACTTTTATTATTAAATTAAAATTACAATTAATTTGCCCCACAATAATTACCGCATAACTGACAATTATATGCTATTTACTCCTCAATTAAAAAGTTTTATGAGGTTTTTTAAAAATCTGTTCTTTTAAAACGGGTTTATTATGCTAAGATTAACAGGTTTATGTTTATGTGACCCTCTAACTCTTGCACTCTATTCTAATTCTATTCTTTAAAAAAATAAAACATGCCCTTTTTAGACTTGCACTCTATTCATTTACTAACTGCTTGTTTTTCTTTAAAAACTAACACTTGATTCTCTATGCTTTTTGTATTCTATTTGTTTTCTTTTTATTTATTATACAATTAACAAAAAGCAAAAAAGGCCTCTAACACTAGCTTGCTCTGTTTTCTTTTTATTTATGATATAATTTATTAAAAAACAAACCTTGCTGCATGTACTACGTGTTATAGCGCTTGCATATTATTGCTCTTTTGTTGATTTTGATTGCTTCTATTGTCCTCATTTGGATAAAAGCGTCTGCTAAATGACTAATATTTATTTATATTGCTTTAATATATTATGCAATGAATTATAGGCCTATAATTAAAATAATAACACTGCAGTCATCAATAAAAATCTATGAAATAAAAGCTTTATTTCAAGCACCGACTTTCAAAAACAACCTGTTTAACACTAAATGCATTTCTTCTCATTTTTTTTATTTTTTTTACAATGTACAGGCCACGAAAGAAATATTAAATGACTAAATGAAAGCAGTCAGCTGTATACCGTCATCAGCACGTGTTGAAGTAGATCGGTGTCTCGTGGTCAGATGCAGAAAGCTGTCCTGGACTATGTCTCCATTATTGGACACGATGGACCCAGTTTAGTTTTTGTGGTTGAATCAGGTGTGTTTAGATGAGAGAGACAACATCATTCAGAGCATCTCCAAAACAACAAGACTTGTTCAGAGAAGACGAAGTACATAAACATAAACAACAGGAGCACAATGATATTACCTCTCTCACTTACAATTATTTGACTTTATTATCAGTCCAAAAATAAACGCATCAATAACGCATCAGTGCACAATCTTACATAGTTAATAGGGACGACTAGATCTGCTGCTTTGCACATTATAATTTAGTTTATTTGTTAAATATCCAGGGGCTGATTTAGTGATTTCAGAGCAAAATAGAGGATATATTTGCACACATTTACAGCCTTGAGCTTCTTTGTGATGCAGGACCATGTCCCATAGTCGTGTCCGATCTTTGAGATCTGTCATGTTATAAATGATGGGTTTCTTTCCTTGTTCACGGTTAAACAGGTTATAATAGTATTAGAGTAGAATGGACACTAGGTGGCGCTCTGGGGTCGTTTTCACTAAGCTATTGTCTACACAACGCAAACCTGTCTAATTCTAAACTTTAAAATGATTTATTTCTTTATCTTAATTACAATTTAAATTAAACTGAAGGAAATTATACATTTCCACGGTTAAGGATTATTTCAACCGAACATGAAGTGTGGAAAGTAACTGCACATTTAAAACAATAAACATATATGCACTGTTTTTAATTATAAGTGTTTAATTATAGCTTCAGATGCATGATATTTTCATTTGTAGGGCCCTATGAAATTTGTTTTATTTTATTCCAAATTCCTTTATTTTTTTCATTTTAATTTTTCTGGATTCAGGTTTTTTTTTTGTTTTTTTTGTTTTTTACAGCAATTTATTAAAAAAAAAATTTTTTTTTTTTTATTGCATTCTTAGGTCCCAAATTCTGTGTTTTCCATTTTATTTTTCTGTATTACATTTTAATGGTTTAATCAAAAACATATCTAATCAATTAAATTCATAAAAAAAAAAATATATATAATTGATTAATTTGTATACAATAATAGGGCCCTATTATTTTTTTTAAATAAATTCTGTTGTGTATTTTAATTTTCTTTTTGATTTTCTTTTATTCCAATGAAAATTAAACAAACCCTTTAATTTTTGTACAATCAAAGTGCTACACAACAGAGGTTTACTGTTAATACTGTAACAATAAGATGTACATTACACTGTTCAAGACTAATATAACCAAACTTTTATTTAAACTGGTAAATCTTTTTCTGTTTCTATGGTACGAGGATAGTTTCTCTCAAATGTAGGACCCTATGATTTACACATTGCAGAAAAGGCAGACAGAATCCATTCATAAAAACAGAATTTACTGTGTAATATGAACTTTGTCAAATTTTGGATGAATAAATCAGATGCAAGTCAGGACACTTAAATCAAATCTCGGTATGGACTAGTGTATGTAAATATTAAGCGGCTAAGATTCTATTCTGTAAATATGAATCCTGCATGTTTTTGTTCTCTGTGTGAATGAAGAGTGAAAAAAACTAAACACTGTAGAATCTATGGTACACTATTAAGAAGTGCTAACCTGCAAATGTTTTCTTAGGGAACTATTTCTACCTGATCTAACCCTTAAATTTCATTTTATCACTGTAACCTAATGTATAGGTTAATATTTAATGACTTATATATATAAGAAAAATATATATAAGGCAGACATGTCCACAAGTCTTTCATCTGAAGTCTGAGTCAAGCCTGAAGTCTTTAAGCTGGAGTCAATAAATATCCTATTTACAAGGTTGCATTTTAAAGGGATCATCGGATGCCCATTTTCCACAAGTTGATATGATTCTTTAGGGTCTTAATGAAAAGTCTGTAACATAGTTTGGTTAAAATTTTGGTAGTGTAAAAAACACCTTTTTTACCCTGTCAAAAACAGCTCTTTTCAGAGCAACCCGTTTCGGTGCATGTCCCTTTAAATGCAAATGAGCTCTGCTGACCCCGCCCCTCTCTTCCGAGCCGCTCTCTGAGAGACGGTAAACTTTAGCCACATTCATTGCGAAACTGGCTAACTAGCACATTATTAGGAAAGGCGATTTGCAGATTCATAAACTCTTATACTCACTTCTTCTGTAGATGAAGCTGGATCACGAATGATTCTGCATTTAGGCAGATCAGGGGTACATTCTCTTCAAAAACAAACATTAATCCTCTGTGTCTTCAGCAGCTCAGATGTCGGGAGTAAATGACGACTGCTATGTTCATTATTACATCCAACAACAGAACACCTCAATCGCTTAGGAGCCATTCTTGTCTACACCTGCTCCAGCATCGAAACAATGGCGGTCGGACTGTTACAGCTCACTCAGGGCGGGGCTAAGGTGTCAATCAAACTATCGTGGGAGGGGCCTGTCTTTGTGATGTCACACAGTCAAGAATCTGATAATGGCTTGATTTGAGAAAGGGGTAATGATTTTAGTAGATTTATAAAAAAAACACTGGGTGGATTTTTATCGTTCAAGCAACTTGTAAAAGTGCATTTCACATCTGATGAACCCTTTAAAGACAAAATATGTTCCAGAATTACTACTAGTATCAGTAGCGGCTCCTGACCGTAAATTTAGGTGGGGCAGATTAACCCTAGTTTATAATAAACTCAAGAAAGTTTATAGTCTTTATAGTCTAATCGCTGAAGATGTGCAGAGATTTATTGTCCTTGCATTATTCAGGCACGCTAATGTTGATTGACAGGCTCAAAATATAGAATGCTATAGAATTATTGCCTAATATTGTCTCCGAATGTTGATTAAGAATGATACAAATTGTAGAAGAATTTAAGTGAGGAAACGAATATCATGTCTCATCTCTAAACAAACATAAAACAAACACAACAAAACGATATCAAGGCTTTTCACGTGAGCACATTTAAACTAAAGAATTAACACTTTCATTAATTTAAAACACATGGGAAAAATCAACATGCTAGCTAGTTTCTGACCTGATGCAGACACATGTAGCTGAATCTGACTGAAATCGTCCTGATCTGGAGCAAGATAAGGGAAGGTGAAAATAAGCGGGGCGGTCTGAAAACTGCCCAAATGGCTCTCAATTAGAGCGTGCTGCAGTTCCACTTTTCACCACAGATTTACATTGTAACATGTGAGGGGCGCTGTTGAGTTCAGGAGGGCACCTGGTGCGACTGCCCCACTTACTATCATTTTATGTGCCTACGGAAGCTTGTGATGAATTATAATATATCCTGCGCACTTTATGACTTAAAAAAAATATATTTGAATAGAGATTACAAAAAGCAGCTTTAAAAATAAATATTTTTGATTCAACATAGCATAAATAATGATAATAGATGGGCATTAATGGGTTTTAAAAAATGAATATTGAAATATGATTTTTTTGTTAAATGAAATGATACTCAAAATATGAAAATAAAACCTCCAGTAGGAGAAATAATAAAGTAATGACACACCCAGCATGCTTTGTCGACTCATAAAATTGCCTGGGAGGGCATGTTCTGTGGGTCATATTTCCATAACAAAACATCAGAAAATGTTCTAATGCAGGATATCGTTAGAGAATTAATTTATCTTGCCCTCTACATGCTTGCTTATTTGAGAACTTGTGAAATATGACACCTTTGTCTGCACACACATGCCAAGGGAGCATGTTCTGGGGATCATTTCGTCAATAACACAGAACATTTAGTAATACAAGATTTCACAAGACAATGAATTCATGTCTTTATCACTTTAATCTGTTACACTGGAGTAATGGATAACTTCCAATAAACCTCTGCATATGGATACGCATTATGGACTCGGCCTCAGTGTCCTCGTTACAGTAACATTGTTAGTTTAAATTCACATTTTTTAAGAAAGAACCCTGACTTTCAACACATTTCGCTTGCTATTTGAGTAAATTAAAACGCAATACTTACATTTATAAGTGCATTTGTCAGCCGCCACAGAACCATCACCCGCTATTTTGTTTGAATAAAAATCTTGTCGTCACCGGTGCGCTATGAATTCAGGGATAGGGTACATCCATCTGTTGTATCCCAATAATAAAAATGTGTTCCAAGAACGTTTTGCTTTGATGTCTTTGATGGGCATAAAAAACTAAAAACCTTTGAAAAGTCAAAAATTGTTTTCGATATTTAACCCTGTATAATTTATTGCTATTTTTCTGTATGTAATTACTTATCCATTTATTTATTTTTCCCTTTGGCTTCTGGTTTTGGTTATTTTATTAATTGTTTATGATGTTTGTCTTATTTTTATTGTTCTTGTTGTTCTATAGTTACCTTATGTAAGTCATGTGGCATGAAAAAAAGGTAAGCTGGAAAAAACAATGAACCAAAGTACTGAGAAACCAAACACAGAGCGGATGGAAGAGCCTGAGGCAGTGATACAGTCAGAAGCTGCAGTCAGTGTTCATGTAGAGAGTCTGTGCTGCACAGAATGGGATGTTCTTGCTTCATTTGAAGAAACCACCCCACACAGGTGCCTGACTGATGACCCAGACTCTATTAAGCTGCAGTGTTGTGGGTGTGATGTTTCGTTTACCATAAGTGAACTAGACGAACTGGCCTAGGTCAGCAGGACCGAGTGGCTCCCTATCTGTAGAGTAAGTATTGAGTAACGTGTGTATAATGGTTTATTTACTTTACACACTTTCCTGGCTACAATGTTGTATTGTTACAGACAGGGGTGTTGCTAGTGGGGAGAAAAGGGGGACAGATGACTAGGGCCCAGAGATTGACAGGGGCCTAGAACCATGTTCTCTGGGGGGCCCTACCCATCTCCCATATTACGAACCCAAACCCTAAACCCAATGTGCCGTTCTTCCCACCACTCTTCAGTTAAAGGCTCAAGTCCTGGCAGGTAATGATATTTATTTAGAAAAGATCCTGTTATGCTATCTATCCATCCAACCATCCATCCGTCCATCCATCCAACCATCCGTCCATCCATCCATCCATCCATCCATCCGTCCGTCCGTCCAACCGTCCATCCAACCATCCGTCCATCCAACCAACCGTCCAACCAACCAACCAACCATCCAACCAACCGTCCAACCGTCCGTCCGTCCGTCCATCCATCCAACCATCCATCCATCCATCCATCCATCCAACCAACCATCCGTCCGTCCGTCCAACCATCCATCCAACCAACCGTCCAACCGTCCGTCCGTCCGTCCATCCATCCATCCAACCATCCATCCATCCATCCATCCAACCAACCATCCGTCCGTCCGTCCGTCCGTCCGTCCAACCATCCATCCATCCAACCAACCGTCCAACCAACCGTCCGTCCGTCCAATCATCCATCCATCCATCCAACCAACCAACCGTCCATCCAACCAACCAACCGTCCATCCAACCAACCATCCAACCATCCGTCCAACCGTCCGTCTGTCCAACCATCCATCCATCCATCCAACCGTCCAACCAACCGTCCATCCGTCCAATCATCCATCCATCCAACCAACCGTCCAACCAACCGTCCGTCCGTCCAATCATCCATCCATCCATCCATCCAACCAACCAACCGTCCATCCAACCAACCATCCAACCATCCGTCCAACCGTCCGTCTGTCCAACCATCCATCCATCCATCCATCCATCCATCCAACCGTCCGTCCGTCTGTCTGTCCGTCCATCAGTCAAACTTAAAACCTTCAAACTTTCTGGTCTGGCTTTCTCAAGCCAACTTCAAAGTTTGTCTCGACAAATGTTTTTATCTAGTTTAGTAGATGATTTGTACGTATGGCCCGTATCAGATGCTCATCTGAACAGACCTGCATACATTCAATTTTCTTCTGTTCTCATCACAGATGAAGCACGCGACCATGATGAGTAATGTCAAGAATGTATGAATTCTGGCCTACGTGTTCATACCAAAGATATAGAAATGTTGATATGACGCAAATAGTCTATATGAAATTAAGCAATAAGACCAAATAAACAAGAGTGAGCCATGGAATATGAAAGTGAAAGTTACAACAATGGAAGGTGTGCTTGAGAAGCATTTAAAGTGTAATTCCTCAGATGACGTTCCTCTGATAGTCTATGACAACCTGCTGGCACTGAAAATGAAACCATAAAGATTTATTATGTTGGTAAGCTTTTTATTATTAGGTGACATTTTTAATTTTAATCAGTTAATTTAATTAATTTTAATTTATTGTAATCAGTGTGCCATATCCCCCCACACCTCTCTCTCTCTCTCTCTCTCTCTCTCTATATATATATATTGTGGCGGGAGGAGCAAACGACAGACACAGTGGGTGTGGCGTCAGGCCTCGGAGAGGCTTATATTCAACAGAAATAATAAAATAAAGTGTCCAAAGGGGATTAAGTGTCCAAAATAAACAGGGGAATCTGGTGTCCTCGTTGTGCTGAGCGGGTTGTGAAGGGTGGGCAGTGTTCAGGAAGGAAGGGTCCAGGTAAGGGGCGGAGTCCGGTGGCCGCACGCGCTCCCCCTTGGGTCCGGGGCGCGAGGGCGGCGGCTTCTGTCGGCGGCTTCGTCCTCCTTTGGGCCCGCGGTGCTTCCAGGGGTACGGCCCGGCATCCTGGCCCGTCAGCCGTCTCGCGGGTGCGGTCCTCCGCGCTCGACGCTCCCTTCCTGGACCCACGAGGACACCAGCGTGCATGCACGGGGAAGAGACCGGTCTCCAGAGGAGAGGCGCAGCCGGCATATAACAGCGGCGGTGATGAGGCTCCATTCACTTCAGGTGTGTGCCTCATCACACGCCGCCAGACCTGGCTGTTTCAGCGCCCCTCCTCTCTCACACACCCACTCCCGTCGGGAGCCTGGTGAAGGGCGGCGATTAAGGGACGGGGAGTGCTGACAATTAGGGGGAGGCAGCTGACTCGTCACATTCCCCCCCCCAAGCGACATCCCCGTCATCCGGCCGCCGCCCACACAGGAGTGCTACCTTCCTCAACCAGGCTCCAGCGGTCGGAGTGGGCGGGGCAGGGATTCCTCTCCGGGCAACTCACCCTCTCGCACCGCGCCGGAACCGGGACAGAGAAACCGGGTTTTAGTCGACAGCCTCAACCAACCACAGGGTAAATGACAATAAACGGAACGTCACTTACCCATTAGGTGGCTGGGAGGCTGTCTCCGTCTTTCCTCCGTCCCAGTGCGGATTTCCACGAACTTTTGCGAGCGAGAGGGGATGACGTCATAGGTGTTGCCCAACTGCGCTGTCTAAGCTCCGCCTTGCCTGCATTCTCCACCACTGTGGCGGGAGGAGCAAACGACAGACACAGTGGGTGTGGCGTCAGGCCTCGGAGAGGCTTTTATTCAACAGAAATAATAAAATAAAGTGTCCAAAGGGGATTAAGTGTCCAAAATAAACAGGGGAATCTGGTGTCCTCGTTGTGCTGCGCGGGTTGTGAAGGGTGGGCAGTGTTCAGGAAGGAAGGGTCCAGGTAAGGGGCGGAGTCCGGTGGCCGCACGCGCTCCCCCTTGGGTCCGGGGCGCGAGGGCGGCGGCTTCTGTCGGCGGCTTCGTCCTCCTTTGGGCCCGCGGTGCTTCCAGGGGTACGGCCCGGCATCCTGGCCCGTCAGCCGTCTCGCGGGTGCGGTCCTCCGCGCTCGACGCTCCCTTCCTGGACCCACGAGGACACCAGCGTGCATGCACGGGGAAGAGACCAGTCTCCAGAGGAGAGGCGCAGCCGGCATATAACAGCGGCGGTGATGAGGCTCCATTCACTTCAGGTGTGTGCCTCATCACACGCCGCCAGACCTGGCTGTTTCAGCGCCCCTCCTCTCTCACACACCCACTCCCGTCGGGAGCCTGGTGAAGGGCGGCGATTAAGGGACGGGGAGTGCTGACAATTAGGGGGAGGCAGCTGACTCGTCACAATATATATATATATATATATAACACACAAACACAATATGGAGATCCAATTTACTCAATGTTAAATCATTAAAAAAAATGCTGAAATTTGTAAATAAATCATTAAATATATAATTAAGTTGTTAATAAAACAGACAAAGCTTTAAATTGATTATTAAATCACTAAACAAATAAATAAGCATCTGTAGTATTTAATTTTAGCATTCATTTGTATTTATTTGCCATTTTTATTGTTATCTTTGAGTTGATTTTTCATTTAAGCATGGGCTCGTGTCCTTTCATTTTCATGGTTACAGTTGTCGCCGTGTCACTCAACAATAGTAGGTGTCTGAGCCACATCCCTCATGAGAACTGATAATTCAGTTAAGTCATTACTATTCATTACATATTCATGTTTAATGTACCATACTCAGGCATAGTCGTGATGTGATAAAAATCAAGAAAAACCTGTGCCTAAACGCACTAAATAGAAACGCTCACCAATGCTGTTTGGGGATTTAATAAATAATTTAATAACATTTCAGTTATATATTTAATGACTTATTTAAATATTTCAATGTACTCAACAGCTCTTAAATCTACAGAACAGTTTCACTTCTTCAAAACATTGCACATAAGAAACTACTGTATGTAGTCTACTGTCCAAACCAGTAGTCAGTACACTGTTACAAACCACAACATATAGTTGTGAGAAACAATAATAGCGATGGTTCACTATTACAACGATTACAGTTTCAGGTGCTTGTCCTAAAATACGGACCAGAGATGTTTAGTTTCTGTGAGCCATGATGTGGATAGACGATGGTCACTTTTAATCCAGGACATCACAAATGGTGCTGGGTCAAAGAGCTCTGTAGGAGATCCATTGATGTCAACAAAAAAACGAGAAGACAAGCTCTTTGACTGGATTTGTGGTCTGTGTCATTCTCTCTCACATTCTGCAGAGGTTTTGCTCATAGCTACTAAGTTTCTTGAGGGTTTTTCCCTCTCTGTATTTCCTCTATTGCTTGTCTGGGAGATTCACCAAGGAGTTTGGCCAGCTTGTGCACCTCAGGTTCACCAAACAGGACAAGTTGTTCTCTCTGCTTGAGCCAGTTTGACGTCCCAAGGGGCTTCAGTAACTCAACAAGGTCGTCACTTGCAGACGTCTTTTTAAAGGTCCCATATTGTCAGAACTGAAATTTCCTGGCTTTTTTCATGATAACAGAGATCTAGGGGCTATGTAACTACCATATAAGTTTCAAAACAGTCGATCCACAGTAAAATGTGTGACTAATCCTTGTGACTTCCGTAAAAATGTGACGTCTGAACGACTCAGTGACCGCCTTCAGTCACCATCCCGAGCTCCGCCCACCGTCCTTTGGCCACACCCCCAGACAGCATCTTGTCCATGCCATTACTGAGCAACAACAACACGGAAACATGTCGAAAAGGTTAACTTTAACGGACGAAACCAGATCGGCTGACCTATAACACTCACTCAAAGGATGGATGATCTGACAGGATTGTTACTATGAGGTGGATCACGTCTAACATGTATAGTAAAGACAAACTCACCGTGTCTATCTAGTCATGATGAAGATGTAAATACATTTAGATTTCAGCAGGCGACTATTTTTACAGCTACATTATTATTCCAGCCACAATTAATCACAACAATGTATATACAATTACAAATGATTATATATAAATCGTCAGTTTGTTGTTGTACACACATGCACACAGACATTATTTCATACATGACATATTCATGAGATGCAAGAAATCTTCAGACGTGCCAATAACAACAAAAGACAATACTTTATTGAACCTTTTCTGATAAGAAGTGTGCGCTGCAAACGCGAGCATTTTTGACGATGGTTTCTGTCCAGTCTGCTCGTTTTATCTGGTTTAGCTGTCATCAGTTTTTTGTCTGGCAGTGGCAGCAGGTTTTAAGCTCGTCAGTGAACTACGGCTCTGTGTAGTAATTGCCACTCCATCTGAAAGCAGGTGATGGAGATTTACTGCTAATCAAGAAACCGGCTTTACTGACGAGATGCGCATGACAATCGAATTCGATTTGGTTCGTGTTATGAACGACCTCCTGGTCTCAGCTGACTCTGGTGCCTCTACCATTTTGGTTTTGTTAGACCTGAGTGCAGCATTTGACAGTATGTCACTCTATTTTACTTGTTAGACTAAAGAGTTGGCTCAGTATCTCTGGCACTGTGCTTGAATGGTTCAGATCCTACCTTACCAATAGATCCCAGTTTGTTGTTCTGGGAAACAACAAATCAGATATTAGTCAGGTCCAATATGGTGTCCCTCAGGGTTCTGTTTTGGGGCCCATACTATTTAGCATTTATATGCTTCCTCTGGGGCAAATTATTAGTAAACACGGTCTTGGATATCATTTTTATGCTGACGATACCCAAATATACATCAGTTCAAAGTCCGATGTTACAGTTAGTTCTGTAATCCTTTCTGAGGCTGTATTACATTGATTCTGGCACCCAACATCACAACAAGATGATATTTTAAGCTCCTTATGTAGCCGCTGGTTTGAATGGGCTAGCGCTGTGACGTAATTGTAACGTCGACCCTACATGACCCTAGTCACCTGTGGTTGGCCTGGCCGTGCGTCACTCAGAAAACAACAGGCCAATCAGAAGAGAGGCTCATGAATATTAATTAGACAGGCCAAATCGACCTGTTCTTAGCAGAGCTCCCGTGAGAAGAGCTGTAAAAATATACTGAGATGGTTTTTGGTACTTATACCGCGAATATATATTCTTAAGGACATCAAAACCTAAAATAAAACTCCAGAAAGATGTACAATATGGGAACTTTAAGTTGTCAATTTCTGCTTGAAAAAATGAAGGCCTATTTGTGTGATGTCCACACCTTTAAACCGGCCAGTTGAGATACTTTGTTCAGCCTTTCTAGTAGATATTCCTCCCTGGATTTCAGTGCTTTGCTGTTCTGCTTTATGTGGTTTCTCTTTTCTGCAGTTCGAGTGAGAGGCATCCTTCATACATGCCAAATCACATGCGATTAGTAGTTGCTCAAATCAGACAGAAAGCTTGAATTTGTGAGTTGCTTTAAAAGCCCTTTGTGTTTTTTCTTTCAACATCGGTGCGTGAAGTTTCTTCACTCTCTGTTTTGAAATGTTTTGTTAATGCAGGAAAATGTTTCCGCACTGCTTTTACTGTGTTGAAGCTACTGGCAACCCAGACTGGCCAATTTTCTGCATTTGAATGTTCAGATCATCTGCTGCTTCATGCAATAATCTTGCATTCTTGTGTGACTGGTGAAACAAGCTGTACAGCTTCAAACTGCAGCCAGACACAGTTTTCAATGGCTCATGTACTGCTGAAACCCATCCGGTGAGCTAGAAAATGTATGGATTTCACTCTTGTTTTAACTTTGTAATCACCCCATTGTTTTTGGCCGGTCAGAACGAATGAACGAATGAGATTTTGGCGCAGAAAGTTCTCATCAAAGCCAGCTTCCTCCAAACTCAAAGCTTTGTAGATAGAATCTGCATTGGTTCCTTCTTTTAATTCAACTAAAGCCTAGTTCAGACTACATGATTTTTTGTCGCTTACGACAGACACTGTGCCAGATTACACGATTTTGACTTCTAAAATCGTGAACAAGAAACATGTAAGACTACACGTTTCTTTTTTTTTTTTTTTTTTTTCGTCCTGTCAGTAACACAGATAACACATGACAGTACGTATGTGTAGCTATGCTATCATCATTCACAGCCTTTTTTTTTTTTTTTTTTTTTATATTTTTTTTTTTTAATTAATTAATTTAATTTTATATACCCTTTTATTTAACCACACTATGACAGACAAGACCGGGGGACAGAGAAAACAAGAGAGAAAAAGAGGAGAGGAAAGAGAAAAAAAAAAAAAAGTTGTGGGGAAAGTCAACAGAGAAGGGGGAGAGAGAGAGAGAAAAAAAGGAAAATGGGGGATAGAGAGAGAGAGGAAAAAAAAAAAAAAAAAAGGAAAAAAAAAACAAACAAAATAAAACAAAAAAACAGACAATTTGCTTCGATACCTGCTGACAAAAAGAGAAAACAACAGTAGAAAACAACAGAAGACACAACATCATAGAGACTGTAGCAACAACCAACATCTGTATGAATCACAATAAATTATAAATGTTAAATGTTATTAGGCAGCACACATAATATTACAAAATAAGTTTTGAAGCAACAGCAGATCAAGACAATGCGTGTCTGTGAGCACCTGTTTTTACACCAATGTGAATGCTTGAGTGTACACCTGTGTGTGTGATCGCGCTTGTGTTCATAAGGTTCCTCCATGTAAATGTTTAATAGTGTGTGTGGGGCACAACAACCCCATCCCGCAAGGCATGAAGCAGGCATGGAAAAGACCCGGGCCCCAAACATCCGGGGGCCCCCCAGGGCACGGGACCCCCAGGAGAACCACTGCAGGGACAACCGCGGCCTCCACCCAGAAAAGGGCAGATGAGAGCCCGAAGGTGGGACCTCCGACAGTCACAGTGTAGACGCCCCAGGGTGCCGTGTCGGCAAGCCCCCAGGCTCCACCGGCAGCCGACCACACCAGGGCAGACCGGGCCCTGGGCCCGGAGATCCAAAGGCCCCCCACCCCCCCAATCGGGGCCCAGCAAGGCCAGTAGGGCCAGGCCCCGCCAAGCGACTGCCGAGAGCGGGCCGGCGCTCACCCGAGCATCCTGCCCCGGCGCGAGAAACCACCAATGCACCGGCGGCATCCTCCACCGGCAGGGCATAGTGGTGGGGTGGGGGTCGACTGAGATGATGAGTGAGGCGGAGTCTAAGGCCCGACCTGACACATAGACGTAGACGAACAAGCACACATATACACAAGCATACGTTCCCACCCTCATGCACGCAAACGAATATTCACACCCTCGCCCCACATGTAGACACACAGAAATGGACACGGTACCCGCACTCACACTCCCCATATGCACTCTATACTCCTAGATCCAGGCACCACCACCCCCAGAGGGGAAGCCAGCGCCCGATCCCGGAGCTGAACCCCCTTCGCTCCGGTGCGGGGACAGGAAGACCACCCCGGTCCCCGCAGTAGCAGAGAAAACCAACAGCCCAGACCCCGACCGGGCGGCCAGCTCATCCTTACAGCCCCCGGCCCCAGACAGAGAACAGAGAACAGGGGTGTGAGAAAAAAAAAAAAAAAAAGGAGACCCCATGCTTCACCTCACCCGCTCAAATGTAGTGTTGGTGTGTGTTGTTCTAAGGTGCTTTAAAACAGGGGTGCTTTAAAACAGGGGAGGGGCACCCTCCACAAGCTTGTGTCAGCTCGTCCCCTCCCTAGAGCCCTCAATGTCTATGTGCAACTTAAAATTGAGAAGTGGGTACTGGCACCAGAGGGAAGGCTGAATGAACAGACCGCCCTCCGGATGCCATTCAGTGTGCCCACCCCCAAGGCCCTATATGTATGTGTCGTGTGACAGTAAGTAATGAGAATGTCTAAGCTGTAATGTGTGATTGAGATGCAGGCGGCCACGAGGAGACAGAGGAGTACCACCTCCCCCGCATCCCAGCGACACTCCCGCACCTCAAAACCCTACCTATGTGTTGGTGTGATGGAGCGGGAGAAGTGAAGCCCTAGGGATGGGGAGGAAAGCATCAGAGGGGGCAAAATACCCCCATAGGCACCCCCGTTACCCCAAATCTGCCCAGGGCGGGGGGCCCAGGCCCATCCAGACCAGGGCCTACACGTTTCTAACCAAACATTCTTAATAGTTTCTACCTGACCTCTATTTTACTTGTTAGACTAAAGAGTTGGCTCAGTATCTCTGGCACTGTGTTTGAATGGTTCAGATCCTACCTTACAAATAGATCCCAGTTTGTTGTTCTGGGAAACAACAAATCAGACATTAGTCAGGTCCAATATGGTGTCCCTCAGGGTTCTGTTTTGGGGCCCATACTATTTATGAACAAGAAACATGTAAGACTACACGTTTCTAGCCAAACATTCTTAATAGGTTCTACATGACCTTTTTCACGGTAATCTCTCAAGAAAACATCATAAATGCCGGAGCATTATTGCCATAGCACCGCGAACATTTCCTCCATTGTACAATTACCCCTAGCAGGACCGATACCGTTGTCTCTCTTTGGTTTCGGCCTGTTTGAAGGCATGCACGAAGGTGTTTCTGTGCTTGTGTCATAGCTGATGTGTGTTCTATTATTTCAGCACATGAGTGAAGCTTTCCTACAGCGGCCACATTCAGTTCTATGCTCTGCGATAGCAGTCATCGTTTTAAATGACAGTCTTTCTTTAGCAATTGTGTATGCGGTCCTAAAAGCGTTTGTTGTTTCACGGACTAAGTGGGCAGTACTTTCCACTACGTTGTTAGGAAGCAAGCAGTCTTTATGCAGGTCAGTGGCTGTGTCCAAAACTGCATACCGCATTAATTTCAATAAGTACTTACTGAACGAGCACTAAAAGTGTATTTACTGTGATCAGTGGGGAAGTCATGGCCTAATGGTTAGAGAGTCAGACTCGTAATCCAAAAGGTTGTGGGTTCGAATCTCAGGTCCGGCAGGGATTGTTGGTGGGGGAGTGAATAACCAGCGCTCTCTCCTCCTTCAATACCACGACTGAGGTGTCCTTGAGCAAGGCACCGAACCCCCAGCTGCTCCCCGGGTGCTGTAACATAACAGCCCACTGCTCCGGGTGTTTGTTCACTTAGGATGGGTTAAATGCAGAGAATTCACTGCTGGTTATATACTCTCTATATAATCGTGTATGTGACCAAAAAAAATAAAAATAAAATCATCTGCCATGTTGACGTTATCATGTGACTTATGACGTAATAAAAAAGTGCAACTTAAAAGATACGAGTGACAATCTGTAAATATCTTGATATTAATGAAACTTGCTGATTCTGTGGTCTTGTTGAAGAAACAGCTGCCCTTTTATCTTTATTTGACGCTTTATCTCTTGTACTCTATTCTAATTCTATTCTTTAAAATAAAAAAACTTGCCCTTTTTAGACTTGCACTCTATTCATTTACTAGCTGCTTGTTTTTCTTTATAAACTAATACTAGCTTCTCTAATCTTTTTGTATTCTATTTGTTTTCTTTTTATTTATTATACAAAAAGCAAAAAAGGCCTCTAACACTAGTTTGCTCTATTCTGTTTTCTTTTTATTTATTATATAATATATATGTTTTTTAAACTCACTATGTGTACTGTGTTAAGCTAAGCTTGTTATAGCACTTACATTGTCGCTCTTTTGTTGATTTTGATTGCTTCTATTGTCCTCATTTGGATAAAAGCATCTGCTAAATGACTAATATTTATTTAATATATTATGCAATGAATTATAGGCCTATAATTAAAATATTAACACTGCAGTCATCAATAAAAAGCTTTTTTTCAAGCACCGACTTTCAAAAACAACCTGTTTAACATGCAATACGTTTCTCCTCATTTTTTAGGGGTTTGAGCACGTGGTGCTGAAACCCTCTTGTATTGTTAATTATTATTATTCTCTGGTAAAACTGATCGTGCAGACCAAACCGTAAGGCCTAGAGAGCTGAAACTTGGTCAGATCGTAGTAGTATTGCTCGCTACTCAGATACAAAGGCTCGCCCCAATCGGCCTAACGGGGGCGCTACAGCGCAAAAAAATAACATTTCAGACATTTTTGACAAATAATTTGTGTTATTATTCAAAACTGATTCAGTGAAGTTTTTTTTTCTTTAAAATAACAGAAGATTTACCTGGGAGATGCAAAATGTACCCCCCAATTCTAGAATTACCCATATATTTTAAGATATATGAAAACATATGTGTGCATTCAGTTGACCAGCAGTTTCCAGCCATGCAGCCTCTCTCTGGGGTTTATGACAGCTGTACTTTTTATGGTTATTAGTAGATCATTAAAACATTATAATCTAAAATCATTCTTTAAGAGAATGATGGGAGTCGACTCCCGTCTGAGAGCACATTTCTAATTTTCTTTCTTTATCATCTTTTTTTTCTTAATAGAAAATAATAATAGGATGATTCCCAAATAACTTTCCATAACTTTCATGTGATAAATGATGGGTTTCTTTCGTTGTTCACGGTTAAACAGGTTATAATAGTATTAGAGTAGGTTGGACACTAGGTGGCGCTCTGGGGTCGTTTTCACTAAGCAAATTCACTAATTCTAAACTTTAAAATTATTTATTTCTTTATTTTAATTAAAATTTTAATTAAACTGAAGGAAATTATATATTTCCAAGGTTAAGGGTTATTTGTGGAAAGTAACTGCACGTATGGGTCCTTCACAGAAACGATGCGCCATTTAAAACAATAAACATATAATATGCACTGTTTTTAATTATAAGCATTTAATTATAGCTTCAGATGCATGATATTTTCATTTGTAGGGCCCTATGAAATCCGTTTTATTTTATTCCAAATTCCATTTTGTTTTTTCAAAATCCTTTTTTTTCCCCCGTTTTAATTTTTCTGAATTCATAAAAACAATATCATTTATTACTTTGTATACAATAATAGGGCCCTATTTTATTATTTATTTTTATAAATTCTGTGTTGGGTATTTTAATTTTCCTCTATTCAAATGAAAACTAAACAAACCGTTTAATGTTTGTACAATCAAAGTGCTACACAACTTGTTTACTGTTGTTCTAGTGCATGTTGTAAAATCTTACATATTGTGCATTTAAATGCGGTTCAGTGAGTATAATCTCACAGTCTACAGCTTTATTTACGTGTATTTCAAAAGTCATTATTTTTTATAAAGTTAAGACGACATATAAATTGAATGTGTCCCTGTGTCCCAATGTGCATACCATCCATCCTTAATTCTATGTGATAGTAGTAATTTTCAATACTATGTAGGGCAGATAGGGTGGATAGTATGCACATTGGGATGCAAGGTATGTGTTTTCTAATCAGGCACTGAATAGAGCCACCATTTCAGCTCTCGAGCACGCGAATGACGTCATGTGATTTTAAGCCGTTTCATTAGAACCGGAAAGACGCCTCATAAAAGAATCATATGTCACGGTGAGTCCAAGTAATCTTTATTTAATAACATGCTATGTTATTATATGTCATGTTGTGGCTTTATAAAATCATATGAAACACTAAGACTGGGAAAAAGAAAAGAAAAACTACGACGCCCATGAGATTGAATAGATATCGAAAGTAAAAGTTAAGTAAATACAACAGGATCAGTTAGATGTATATATAAACCTTGCATCACAATAAGTGATTGCCAAAATATTTAGTATCTGAACTGACAACATAGAAAGTTCTATCATAACAATAGTCAGTTTTAAAGATGAACACGTGCTCTGCTGTAACTGCTGGTGTAATGTTTAATGGTTATTCAGCCTCCAAAATTGAGATACGACTCCATGAAAACATCCTATAACTGACAGATCTCTAGATCTAGATTAATTGATTGATTTGGATTTGTGTAATGCCTGTCAAAAATCTGATCATAAACTTTCTAATCAAAATTAGAAAAATATTAAAAAGACAATCTGTGCTGGACATTACGGTCTGTTTTTTAATAAAACAATTAACCTGAACTACTAGGCATGTGCAGATAGTTGACCTCTGGGGCCTCGTTTATAAAATGTTGCAAAGAAACCATCCTAAATTTGATCTTACGATCGTTTTCAGATATGCGTACGTGTGATTCATAGAATTAATGTATGAACAGAAAACGCACGTACACGTCTCTTTCAGATGTGAAATCCAGGGGCGGTTCTAGACCACAGTAACTGGGGGGCCAGACAGGGGCCACTTGTGCTTTTTAAAATTCATCTTAACCTACTTTAAGTATTATTCATTCAGTCATTTTTCACCATGTCATGTATCACTGCAAATCTCTGGAAGTAATCTATAACAATTTCAACTAAATTAAATATTTCATCATGTTTCATTTATTTGACAAATAATTTTGAATTGTAGTGTCATGCACTCATTATTTTTGAGGGGGCACGAGTGAAGGGTTATACCACTGTATAACTGATATAGGCTTATGTCCCTACTAAAAAAATAAGATAAAATAAAACGTCAGAAATTTGTAATGGTTTCCGCTACAAATACCATTACAAACCATCAACTTTTAACCATTAAAAAATGGTTTTCTGTAATGTGTTTTGGGTCATATTCCATTAGGATTTATTGGTTTTAACAAGCCACCAATAGAAGGAGACCAATTACAGAGTCCATTACAGTTTGCAGTAAAACCAATACAAGTCCCATTATAACCAGTAAAACCATTATTAATTTTGTGATGGTGTCTTATGGGTTTTATTATTATATATTTATTTTATTCGATTTATCCCCAAAATATATCATGAAATATCTCGGTTCTTAAATGTGTGAGTAAATGCATTTTGCACCTTTATAGATTGTTAGTTGATTTATAATCAAAGTGGCCTACTGTAATCTATTAACTACGCATAAAAGCCTGTCTTTTTTTCTTAATACTTTTACAGCAACACCGCTCAATTCAAAGCTCAAACCTTGTAATTGATGAGAAACACAAAATCATCATACAGGTTTCTCACTACTCCTGCTGGAACCAAGAAGGTAATATAAATTATAATTATATTTTTGAATAAATAAATAATTAAAAATAAAGTCTGTGTGTGTGTGTGTGTGTATAGATAGATATAAACAAATAATTGTATGATTTGTCCAATTTCTTTATGTAGCCAATAGTTGACACCACGTTACAATTAACAAGTAGAATGTATACATTTTCTGAATACCATAAAACTGCAAATAAATACATAAACCCTTGACGGGGCATCAGGACTCTGAGCTAGTTCTGCAAAGTATTATGGGTTTACTACAACATTAGTTAACCCATCTCCCTTAAATTTATGTTATTCAGTAGTTTTATGCTGCTGAAGTAAATTGACCCCAGTCATCAACGCGGTCTATTTTATGAAACATGGATTCATTTCCACTGACAGGGCAGAAGAAAACACAGGGTTAAAACCTCTCCATACTAAAGGTCAGTATTAAACACTGTATCCATCAAATGATATTTCTGTTTGATCTTTTTAATTGTAATGTACACCATAATTAAGTTGTGAGACCCTTTAGGCAAGAAATCTGCCTTTAAATGTAACACTGGGCCTCATTCATGAAACTAGTGTAAATATAGGAGTAAATTCTGAGTAATTTGTGCGTAAAACACACCTTCCCGAAAACATTCCTCCGGATTCACAAATGCTTCGTAAACATCCGATTTGATAGTTAAACATGTGTATGTTAATGAATTCCAATCATTGGTAAATAGGGCGCTCGTGCACGCTCATTCACAATTAGCATAATCCCCGCCTATGAATTACAGCTACGCAAATTGTGTGTGCAGGAACACAGTGGAATATTCTGGTCTACTTTCTCAGGTTTGGCTCCAGTATATTGCATAAATGCAAAAAAGATTAATAGGCCATATGCCTAACAATAAATATTCAATAACATGTCCACCAGAGAGTTTTTAGCCAGCTTAAAAAATGACAGGCGCTCTTCTGAAAACGACCAGCTGGTGGCGCTTGAGAAAAGCAGTAACCAGTAAATATTGACTTCTCCATTGTTGTAAGCAGTAGGATGGTTGGTCAGTATTTGTCCCGCCCCTCCTCTATTTACGGCTGGGTAAACAGTGACAGTGATGAGCGCTGCACTTTACAACCCAGCTGCAAAAAAAATGAATGAACTTGTAGTTATTATGGTAGTGCATCAAAAAAATTCAGTACCATCAGTTTGCCAAAAAAAAACACAGAACGTTTTACGCACCATTTACACCTGGTAGGGAGCAGGTGTACATTTCTTTTGTACCAACTAACATTATGAAAATACGATTATTTTTATGAATTTGACATTTTACGTCAGAACGGCTTTACGAACGATTTACACACAACTTAGTTCTGTTCGGGTTTCATGAATGAGGCCCGGTGCTTCTATTGACTCCGTTTGTTAAACAAAGAGCACCAGGGTTGAACCTGGATCACATTACTGAAACTGTATATTACGGTTATAACAGAAAGTAAAATTCTTACATTCCACAACCTTCAAGAATAAAGTAATGCTTAAGGTAGTTCTATAACTTTTGCATTATAAAACATGTCTACTCAAGACCGTGCTGTTTTGGAGGCAGTAAATAAATCAGGCGAGTCCACCCTGGATAGGGCTACAGCAAAAGCGAAAGAAACATTTGACCAGTTGTTAAATGTCGTACTTAACATCGCGGTGACGGGAAAGACGGGATCTGGGAAATCCTCCTTTGTAAATGTAATTCAAGACCTGAATGACGATGATGAAGGAGCCGCACCTACTGGTGTCACAGAAACTACAAAGGAGCCCACCATGTATGTGCATCCTACAATGCCAAATGTGAAAATCTGGGACCTGCCTGGAATAGGAAGTCCAAATTTCAAAGCAAATAAATACCTTAAAGAGGTGAAATTTGAAACCTATGATTTTTTTATAATCCTTAACTCGGAGAGGTTCATGCAGAATGATATCATGCTGGCTAAAGAAATAAGAAAACAGAAGAAAAATTTGTACTTTGTTCTTTCCAAGATTGACATTGACATTTGTTCAGAGCAAAGGAAAAAGAGATTTAATGAGCAGAAAGTCCTTGACACGATAAGAGAGGACTGTCAAAATAACTTGAAAGAAATGGGAGACTCCAAAGTTTTCCTGATATCATCTGTTGAATTGTGGAAATATGATTTTAAAATGCTTAAAAACACACTCTTAGAAGAGCTTCCAGTCCATAAGCGATCTGCTCTTCTACAAGCTTGGCCAGTGTGCTCTGCTACATGTCTTAAGAAGAAGATTAAGTTATTTAAAGATCTGACCTGGGCTGCATCTCTTGCTTCTGCTGGTGTAGCAGCGGCCCCAGTGCCTGGGGTATCGGTAGTATGTGACGCATCCATTGTGTTGCTTTTCCTTTCAAGGTGCTATTATGCATTTGGTTTGGATGACAGATCACTGAAAAGGCTTTCAAAGAAAGTGGCCATACCCTTGCAGGAATATCGGGCCAAATCAAAGTTTGCTGATGCCATCCAAAAAAAAGCAATAACCACACTAAATGTCTCTACTGCAGTTGTAACATTAGCTGTCGTTAAAGATATGTTGAGTCTTATTCCAGGTGTGGGCAGTGCTGTTGCTGCAGGATTGTCATTTGTTTCTACTCAGTATCTCTTAAGAGAAGGAGTAAATGAACTGGCAAATACTGCTCGAGAAATCAGAAGAGTTGCTGGGCTGGACACAATCTAATAACTCCTATCTGGCCTGAAAACATGTCATTATCTTGAGAATGTAGATTGATTCTGTTTATATAGTTTATTTCCTGTAGAGCAAGATTGCTTTTTCTGCCTTAGTCACGGACTAAATCATAGGATATATATATGTATAACTTTACTTAGTTGATAACACTATCATTTTTCCATTGTTGTTTTTTTATTCTTTTAGTTGTGTTAAATTGCATTGCTGAAATCAGGAAATTTTTTTCAGTCTCATATAATCATGTATATATGCCTCATACATAATAAAATGTTCATATAAATGTGATTGACTTTTTTGTTATGAATATTTCTATATGCACATTTTAATATTTATACAGTGCCTTGAGTATTTTGACCAATCAAGGTCAAGATAACAATATTGTCTTCCTTCCCATTTCCACTGACAACTTTTTGCAGTAGTGGTTTTGGGGTTAGATTCACATAAATGCTGTGATTTATAGGCTCAAATATATATATATATATATATATATATATATATATATATATGTGACTGTGTTGGTGGAATGATGATCACTGTGAGTCGGGTTGGTTTGTCGGTAGCCATATCACCCTGCAGCTCAAGACTGGTCACTCACTGAAGCTAAGCAGGGTTGAGCTGGTCAGTACCTGGATGGGAGACCTCCTGGGAAAACTAGGTTGCTGCTGGAGGAGGTGTTAGTGAGGCCAGCAGGGGGCGCTCACCCTGTGGCCTGTGTGGATCCTAACGCCCCAGTGTAGTGACGGGGACACTATACTGTAAAGAGCACCGTCCTTCGGATGAGACGTTAAACTGAGGTCCTGACTCTCTGTGGTCATTAAAAATCCCAGGATGTCTTTCAAAAAGAGCAGAGGTGTGACCTCAGCATCCTGGCCAAATTCGCATCGTCCAGGTGGATGCTGCACATTGGTGGTGGACAAGGAGGTACCCCCTGACAATGTAGAGTGCTTGGAAAAGCGCTATATAAATGTAATGAACTATTATTAATTATTATTTGGTCACTCAAGGCATCTTTCGTTGTCCTGGGCAGACACAACTGGGACAAACAGGACCATAGGTCGGTTAAATTGCAGCTCGATGATGATGCATGACAGTCTTAAATGAAATAAACAGAGTTTCAGTGTTTACAAGCAGGCTAATACACACTCCTCATTTTATCGTCACAAATAACACATATTTGACTCTACTAACAGAACTAGGAGCTGACAGACAAAAATAATAATCTTTTGTGTAGCATAAATGTTAAAAAGCTAAAATAAGCTTTTTGCTCGAAAACAATCCAAACTCAATTAATAAGACAGAGCGATCATCGATGCGACTCACCAGCAGGGAGATATAGAGACTCTGCTGGTGGTGGTGGAGGAGAGACCCCCCACATGATTGTGAAGCGCTTTGGGTGTACAGCAATACACAATAAAAGCGCTATATAAATGCTTCATTCATTCATTCGCCTCAAATTTATTTATATTTTTTGCACATTTTTATATAAAATGAGAACACCGTAAGTAAAAAGAACATCTGCATTTTTTTAATAGAGATAATTCATAGAAAATTTGCCATGCTAAGTGGAAGACTTCTGCCAAGATTTTACCTAGAAAAACAAATACTATTAAAATGAATGTCATGATATTCCCACTATGACCACTAGATGGAAGCTGAGGATCATTTGTCGTCTCATTTACCATTTCCACTCTGTTATATTTATATTTATACATTATAAAATCACTATTATAGCATTTAAAAATCTTTTTTTTTTGTCAAAGCTCAGCATTGTTTTGTATTGAAGTATGAAGTAGCAAGAGTTTTCAACTCATCAGTTCTACTTGAATCACACAGATGGCCTATTTAATTCAAAACGGCAGTTTTCAGTGAAAGGTGGCTAGTTTATATCCTTATTTGCAATCTTCTCAGTTTCTCTCAAATGTAAATCAAACGGCCATTCACAAACATGTTTTTTTTTAGCAATAGAGATACTCAGAAATGAACTGATATGAATCACTTGGCCCTCTTAGACAGTGGCGGAGCCAGGATGTTGTCATAGGGGTGGTCAGGGAGGGGCCAGCAACCAGTCTGAGGTGGCGCAGAAATATTCATTATTTCAATATAAAAATGTGTTTGACTACAACATGCTGGACTGTTTTAGAGCCTAAAACACAAGTGAATACAATTCATTTGTACTTGAGTGTAATTGAGATAATTGTGAATTAGATCAAGTAATACTGAGTGAATATGACAATTTTTGTATTATTCCTTACCTCCAGGTATTTTAATAAAAGGGTTCACTATAGCTTTATTGCTCAGTCAGCTTGGTATTGGGACTCAACACACCCAAAATCTTGTTCTCCATAATTGCATAGGACTACTCATGGATGAGACATGCAGATCCCTTGTGAAAAAGAAGTGCACTTAATTATACTTTTATAAAGTGTACTCATTGTGGAAATAATATACTTTAAAAGAGCACACTTAGTGCAAATTAAACGTAATGTTTTCGCCGCTTAAGTACATTGTATCTGTAATTAAATTTCAAATGTATCACATTTTAAAGTTATGCTAAATGCAGTAAGTTGAACTTTTGAGTGTTATGTTCCCAGTTAGTCTAGGGTTAGAGGAACCAGTCACAGAATAAAAAGGTGATGTGTGGAGGCAGCAAGGTTCAATTCCCAACTCCGGTGTTTTAACAAATGTCAACAGTCAATGCAATATCAAGAAAAACAAGCTCATTTATTTTACAGATATGGGAACTCCCTAACTAGCATAAACAGGAGAAAAACAAGGTAAAAAAAAGAAAATGGCACCCACCTCTCTACTAACATATTCCCAATAAATTAACAATAACTTCATAAAGTATATCAGGAGAAGGTACAAACAAATAATAACTTCTAAACCAAACTTCTTATCTTAAGCAGCAGTCACCACAAAGGTGCTAACACAATAACACTATAAAGAAATTAATTCAACAACATATTAAATCCAAAACAACTAATAAAGCTTGTGGGGTTGAGCATAGAAGCCTCACAACGCAGCCTTCACACACACACCCCACACTGTGCAATAGTGCAGCTTAAATCCACAGTTTCTCCTCCTCCCGCAATCACATCAGATCACCAATCATTGGAATCAGGTGGCAGCCATTACCTCCTGCTTATGGGAAGCGGGGAGAGAGAGAGAGAAAACAAACAAACAAACAAACAAACAAACAAACAAAACAAATACGTCCTGGGACGTAACATGAGTGATATTTTTAAACCACTTTGTGGAAAAAAGTGGAAAAGTGTAACTTTAGCACATCTTTAAATGTACTTTCATAATTGCTTCTAGTGTCTTTAAAATATGGTTAAAGTGTACTACTCAATGTACTGACAAGCAATTAATGTGAACTAAAATATAATGTCAGTTAACATTACACTTAAGTGTGATTTAAATGTAATTTTTCAACCACCTAAATGCATATTATTTGTAATTGATTTCAAATATAGCACAAAATTACATTAAATGCAATTAGTTGAACTTTTGAGAGGTATTTTTGAACCACTTAAGTGGGATATTTTATATGTACTTTGAAATATGGTAAATGTATACTTCTGAAAAAGCAATTAATGTGAACTAAAATATACTTCCATGTCATTTGCATGTATACTATTATATAATAATAAAACATATCTAGTTATATCTCTGACAATGAAGCTGTAATTTAGTATATTTAAAATTTTATTTAAAAAATCTCTTAATTACCTAGTTACAATCAACACGAACATAAAATGGAAAACATCTACATTTATTGACAAAACTTTCTAAAAAAAATACACAAAAACCCTTTTTGCTGATGCACAAGAAAAACCCAACTCTGTAACAGTTCCTGACAAAGTGTGCTACACACACAATTTAGGTATCTTTGGAACGAAGACACTCTAGGCTTTACTATCCATCATCCAGAGTTGATAATGCTCAAAAAGATAAAAAGTTATAGACACTGACATGCCTTGAAAAATGTTTTTCCACACTGAATGTTTTTATTATTTCATAAACAAATACATGAAATAAGTCCTGGAGCAATCCAGAAAAGTAATGGGTTTAAAGCCACATGTCTCATGAGTTTATATTTCAAATTTGAAGAAGATACCATGAAAAATGAGATTCCTGCAATCTTTTTTCTGAGAATATTTCTAGACCCCCCACCCCCCCGTTTGAGGAAAAATAACCACCAAATGTATTGCAGAATTATACAAACTATTTTAGTCATTATACATATTCCTGCATAGTTTTTCAATTATAAAATAATAGACATCATATAAGTGATTTATTTGAGCACTAAAAAAATACAAAAATAATTATTTGAGTAATAAAAAAGGAAAAAAAAAAAAGAAAAAAATTGCTTTGTATGTAGTACATACTGAAGTATATATTCTGATTGCCAGACATAAACTGATATTGCCACACATGGTCATACAGTCGGTAATCACACGCTGATGTGCGTCCATACAGATGACAATCATACAGATGGGCCATATAGTCAATAATAGCTGATCATTGATTCATAATGATAGCCATCATAGAGTCGGTAATAAACACGCTGATGTGCGTCCATACAGATGGTAATCATGCAGATACAGCCACATTTCCCACAAAACACACACACATATATGAAAAATGTTGAAGAAAAAAAAAGAAAAAGTTATTTTTGGAAAAATAAGTTACGCCCCCATCAGATGACAGGAACGTCACAGCGTGCGTCACACGGCGTCACGAGAGAGCGGCAAATTCAAATAAACAATATTCCGCTTATCTGTGACTTTTTTTTTTTGGATGGTCTCATTCTGTTTGTAAAACTGTATGCTACAACACAGTGTTGTTTTTTTTACCACCAAGACACTGTTTTTGAGCGTAATTTATTCCATAACGGACACAAACAATAACTCTCCCAAAGAAATGAAATGTAAACAAAGGAATATCCATACATATTATAACGTTATTGTTTCGTTGGACTAAAACTGCTCGATGGAATGTTGTTCTGTGGACCCTTGCCTTTCTAACTAAACCGGGATTTACAGCAGTGGATGCGTTTGTGGCTCGTTATTACAATGACAATGGTACGTACTGCTTTTTTATTCTGCATGTTTTGATGTGTACTGCTTACACAAATGTAGCAAATACATTCCTTATAAGCTTTCCATGTAAAAACAGCGATCTGTTGTCGTTGCTTGAGGCTTAGACCTTCAGAATGATATATAGTTTGTCAAGATTAATTTTGTCCCATTTCATTTAATCTATTGTAAACAATGACATGTGCAAACAAAGAGCGTTCGGTGTGCTGGCGTCCTGGTGCAGGTTAACAGGTTAACTCACTTAGAAAGAGTCTGGAGAACAATGCAAAATCATTTTGTCCCTTACATACAAAAGTACATAATTTCGCCATCACAGAAACATCATTCTGTATAATTTATAAGCCTGTTTCCTCATTGGGGACCTAAAAATATCCACAAGGTCAAAATTTACTGTTATATCCTTGTGGAGTCATTTGATCCCCATAACGTATAGGATTACTAAAAAAAAAAAAAAAAAAATTTAACCCTAAAATTCAAGAAAATTAGCATTGCATGTGTCAGCTGCTCTTAGTGGGTTTCGAATCCTGATCTCCTGCGTGGGAGGCAGCCGCACTAACCAGGAGGCTAAATGGCTGCAGCCACTAGCGTCAGTCGCTAGTGCGTCTCTTGAGATCAGGGGAGTGAGGTTTTACCTGCACAGCACCTACTCGCTGGCCTTCGCTACACATGTATAACAAATGAGACCTTATTGTATAAAATAACCAAACTGTTACTTGTACCCCCGGTTTCACAGACAAGGCTTAAGACCAGCCCCAGACTAAAATGTAATTCTGACCTGTTTCAACTGAAAGAAACTTGCATTGACTGATCTTTAAAAATATCAGTGCCTTTGTTTTGTCTCAAGATGCACACCAGTAATTTTTTTTCTAAGGCATGTCCTAAATGAGCTATCTAAGACCTGTCTGTGAAACCAGGCCATAAATTCTCAAACCTTTACTAGTACTAACATTAAACAGGACCGAAAGGTTTCTTCTAAAATCTTACTCCAGCATTAGTGAATGCAAGTTTGACTAAATAAATAAATAAATAAATTATTAATAAAAAAAAAGAACTCCAAATGAACTTGCTGGGAAATGCTGTTTGTCAGTGTCCCAGAAGCTCTCCATCGGCAGTAAACTTCAAATGTCATGAAGCTGCACACCATCTCTCCACAGTCTCTGTGAACGGAAATGTTCCAAAGAGGCAGGAAAGTAAGAAAAATACCTTGAGGAAAGAAAGAAGAAAGAATAAAAGAAAGACAGACAGAATAAAAGAAAGAATGAATGAAAGAAAGAACAGAATGAAAACAATTGTTATAAAACAGATCCAGTCCATTATTATAACTGGCTCAATTGAGTGAAAGCAGTTGCAGTCCAAAGTTTATATACACCTTGCAGTATCTGTAATGTTAATAATTTAACAATAAGAGGATAGAGGGGTAGAATCATAAAAAAAAATTGAAATTGTTTGCCCTGATGAAGCAGTTTATTCTGCAAGGTGAATGTAAACTTTTGACCACATCTGCATCACCTAAGAGGTGAATTACCTTAATCATCAGGGCAACATCGTAGTAGAATGCTGGAAGATGTTCCTTCAGATTTCCCCACAAACACTGGAATTCCACTGACCACACCATCTTTACTGACACTGGGCTTTAAAACCAGATAACATTTTTATTACTTTACAGGGAATAAAACATAACTTTATCAATTACCCAAATATAGATAAATATCCCAGAATCCATGAAAATGAAGAAAGGTACCTTCAATTTTTTTCCCCTCATCTTGCCTTGTAAGCTTCTCTCGCACATCTTCATGAAGAATGTTCCTGTATTTACCACAACTGACACAGCAAAGCTGAAGCCCCCTTCCTTGGGTTTGTTACCTGTAAAATATATGATGATTAGAGGGGATCTGTAAATGCACAGGTGGGAATATATTACTTGTAAATGGAAAAGATTCAAAGCACTTAAAATCCATAGGTATAGTCACTTAATTGCACTTTTAGCTTGTCATGTGTGATCAGGGTGAGCTGACTGGGCAACAATTCATTAAAAACTTCTGACATCACCTCTTCAGTACTGGTCTGTGTTTCCACACTGTATCTCCAGCAACAAATCTGTACTGATCCTGCAAAATGAATAACTCCAGATAAGTAAAAAAATATTACATATTACAAACACAAGCAGCAACAGAACATCTTGCTCTTCAAATGCAAAAAAAAAAAAAAAAACATTTCTAGACCTGGCTGATATATTGAATATTATTGGTGGTTATTATATCGATTATATACATTAACCCTCTGGGGTCTGAGGTGATTTTGGGGTCCTTTTTTTTAACATGCCCTGACATTTGTGGTTATTTCAGCTGCTTATACTATTGGTCAACATGTAATTTTTTTGTATTCAGCACAAACTGTGCTACAATAATATGTGAGCAAGATTGATGTACATGTTTGCATTTTTAGAAAAAAAAAAAGATTATGCGTGGTTAGTAAGTTTTTTTTTTTTTTGGGGGGGGGGGGGGGTGGGGGGGGGGGTGTAGCTGAAATAAGGCCATAAAACCCATACTGAATAGTTCTGAATAAGACTTTTGAGTAATCAGTCTTGTAGGCTAGAATATTCATGTCAAAATGATGTGAAAATCATCCTGCTTACTCCTTCACAGAAAACAATATATTGATTTACATTTTGTAAGACATGTTTTGTGATAGGCAAGCTTTATGCGAGGGAGTGGCAATGGCCTTGAATATTAAGTGATTCTCACTTAATGGCCCATCAGTGTGACTGTTACTTTGAGGCAGGTAAGAGAGAATGTGAGGAGATTGAAAAAAATGAGTTTTTTAAATTATTTGTATTTTATTTACAACACAGTATAATCAAAATACGATGCAATTTCAAGTTTTCCTTTCTCTTTGGAGTATTACAAGCTGTTCATGCATAGATAAGATCCCTGAAGTTGCAAAGACTAAAGTCTCAAAACCAAAGAGATATTCTTTATAAAAGTTAAGACTCTGCCACGCCCTCCTAAAACGGCTCATTCAAACACGCCTCACACGTCTACGTCACGATGTGGGGAGATTTGCAAAACACCGCCCAAATGTATACGCAAAGAAAGAGGGTGTAACTTTTATTCTGGCTGTAGTATTGTTGCTGCCGCCGGCGCCATGTCCTGGAGACGCTGTGTTTCATTGTGAAAGAGAAAGTACTTTGTTTGGGCTTCCAAAAGAGGACACGACTAGAAATCAGTGGTTAAGTTATATTTACAACACTGTTCCAGAACAGTTCAACCCAAATATTAGAGTGTGTGCAGTGCATTTTACAGAGGACTGTTTCCTGAACCTGGAAGAGTAGCCTACAATGTGAACACTATGAATGGCTGTGAACATTATAAAGTGGGGCAATTCCAACGTTGCAAGGACAGTCTGGTGCTTCTGACTCACAGCCTGTAAGCAGGTCGGACCTGAGTAGGTATCAGTCTTTGCTTTCATCTTTTTCTACTGAAGTCCACGCTGCCAAATCCTCACATTTCCACAACAAGATCAACAGCGCTCCAGATATGCATAATCTCTTCAGAACATTTAATTCTCTCCTCTGTCCCCCTCCTCCACCTCCCACCACTTCTATAACAGCTGACGACTTTGCCACTTTTTTCACAGACAAAACTAGAACAATCAGTAACCAGTTCTCACCTCCACACACACAGGACCTCCAATCAACAACATCCACTGCTCAAACTCCCATCTTCTCCTTCTGTCCCCTCACCGAGGCGGAAGTATCCAAACTTCTCCTCTCCAGCCATCCTACAACATGTCCTCTTGACCCAATCCCCTCTCACCTCTCACCAAGCAATCTCTCCCACACTCTTACCGGCACTCACACACATTATCAACATGGAACAACAGCTACGCTAATTATGTCTCTTTGTTTCTCTGTTTCTGCCACGGGATTAACATCCCGTGGTAACTAGGAGTTACACAAGCTTCAGTCTGGATCCAGCCCTTAAATGATCTGAGATGACCAAACACCTGAGAAGAGATGATGCCGACCCCTCGGAGGACCTCTGATGGAGGCCAACCTCTGATCCACCAACAACATGCAGAATTAACAAATTTTGCCATAAGTTAATATATTAAGTTTCTACAATGTATAAATATATTGTAGAAACTTAATTTCCTGTAAAGTGCTTTGCAACGATTGTATCGTAAAAAGCGCTATACAAATAAACGTGAATTGAATTGAAATTGAATTGAATTGAATTGAATCAACACATCTCTCCTCACAGGCATCTTCCCCACAGCGTTCAAGCAGGCTCGGGTAACCCCACTGCTCAAAAAATCTACATTAAACACTTCTCTTTTAGAAAGCTACAGACCTGTCTCTCTCCTTCCATTCGTAGCGAAAACACTCGAACGAGTTGTCTTCAACCAGCTCTCATTGTTTCTTTCACAGTACAACAAACTGGATGCTAAACAGTCAGGTTTCAGGAGTGGCCATTCAACTGAGACTGCACTACTTTCAGTCACTGAAGCCCTGCAAATTGCAAAGGCCGATTCCAAATCATCAGTCCTCATTCTGCTGGATCTTTCTGCTGCTTTTGACACCGTCAATCATCAGATCCTCCTGTCCACCCTCTCATCACTGGGCATCACTGGGATTCCTCTTCGCTGGTTTGAATCCTATCTCACCGGCAGGTCTTTCAGGGTGGCCTGGGGAGGGGAGGTATCCAAAACACATCAACTGGTCACTGGAGTTCCTCAGGGTTTGGTTCTTGGACCCCTCCTCTTCTCCACATACACTACATCACTGGGTCCCATCATACAGGCACATGGCTTCTCCTATCATTGCTACGCCGATGACACACAGCTCTATCTCTCTTTTCAACCTGATGATCTAACGGTAGCTGCACGGATCTCAGGCTGTCTGGCGGACATCTCGGCATGGATGAAAGAACATCACCTACAGCTCAACCTGGCAAAGACTGAGCTTCTTGTCTTCCCTGCCACTCCGACTCTACAGCATGACTTCACGATTCAGTTAGGCTCATCAATAATTACCCCATCAACTTCGGTCAGAAATCTTGGTGTATTCTTTGATGACCAGCTGACCTTCAAAGAGCACATTGCAAAGACTGCTCGATCTTGCAGGTTTGCACTACACAACATCAGAAAGATCAGGCCCTTTCTGACAGAGCATGCTGCACAACTTCTTGTCCAGGACCTTGTCGTTTCTAGGCTGGACTACTGCAATGCTCTTCTGGCTGGACTTCCATCAAACACAATCAAACCTCTACAAATGATTCAGAATGCAGCGGCACGACTGGTCTTCAACGAGCCCAAAAGATCCCATGTTACACCTCTCTTCATCTCCTTGCACTGGCTACCAGTTGCAGCTCACATCAAGTTCAAGACACTGATGCTTGCATACAGAATGACCACAGGCTCAGCACCCTCCTACTTCCACTCACTATTACGAATCTACATCCCCTCCAGAAGTCTGAGATCTGCTAGTGAGCGACGCCTTGTGGTACCATCACAGAGAGGCTCAAAATCACTCTCCAGATCATTCTCGTTCACCATTCCTGGCTGGTGGAATAATCTTCCCACCCCTATCCGGAATGCTGGATCCTTGTCAATCTTCAAGCAACAACTGAAAACTCATCTCTTTCGGCACTACTTGACTTCATCCTAAACTTAAAAAAAACAAAAAAAAACTTAATCTTTGACTTTATCTTTCTCTCCTTCCCTTGCTAGCTTGTACTTATTTGAACAATGACTGAGACTTGGTGTTACGAGCACTTCCTCTGTCTGATTGCCTCTTCAAGATGAATCGCTTTATGTATTCCCCAATTGTAAGTCGCTTTGGATAAAAGCGTCTGCTAAATGACTAAATGTAAATGTAAGTACATTTCGATATTTAAAGAATTTGCTACTGACTATCCAAACGCGAGTTTTGAACAGTGTAGAGTAGTGCTTGTTTGGCGTTTCTACGATCACAAATGCAGACATGGTAATGTTTACGTGGCGCGGCGCAATGCAACGCATAAAAAGACTGTATGAGTCATTATAATCAGTCATTATGTCCTCAATGAATGCAACAAATGCCTTGTTTATAGCGGGTTTTAGACTGTAAAAAGGCCAGGACACGTCACCACAACATGGGACTCACAACGCACTGGATAGCTGGCCAATCAGAGCACACCTCGCTTCTCTGAACGATGAGCTTTGTAAAAATCGGCCAGTTTCAGAAATGCAGAGCATAGAGGAGCAACAATAATGTACAGTATGTGGAAAATAATGTGTTTTTGAACCTCGAACCGCATAAACACATTGCATTACACCAAATACACAAATTAATGTTCTTTTTAGCAACATCATATGATCCCTTTAAAGATTTAGAAGGGTAAATGGTATGTAGAATTTTGAAATGTAGCCTATGTCTTTTATTTTATTATTAATACAATATTTAAAAGGAATTAACCAAGCTCTTCTCTAGTCAATATTCTCAATTATAGAGTTCCAAAAAAAATTCTCTCTAGGAGATATTTTATTTTGTTTTTGGAAAATATTACAAATATGATTGTTATTTCATTTTTTCTCAGTTAGCTCAACACCTTCTTAAATGAATTTAGGGTTTGTCACAGATAGAGAATTATAACAAATATGACTTTTGACAAGCTGACGAAGTGTTACAGGAATAGCTTTAATAACTGAATTAAATTCCCTAAACTGTACAGGGAAACTGTAAATATACATGAATTGTTCATAAGTTAAAAGATTCCCAAAATTGTCAAACATTTTTATAAGATGATTGATGTCTCTGTTAAACCAATTTGTTAAAAATAAAGATTTATTTGAAGTAGCTATATTACCATTATTCCAAATGAGGGAGATGTGAACGCATTTTTCAAACTCTGCCGAAGTAGCACGCCATCATGACGTAGTATTTTTGGTGCATGCGCATTAAACAAAAGAGATGCTTTGTGCGTGGTTAAATGTTATTTCAAGCTTTCCATTTCGGTTCAAGTTCAAGCTGTTGTATCTTATTGTGTAGTTTAGACTCATTCATGACTCATTCACCAAACTAAAAGTCAATAATTTTTTTTCAATATCATTTCATTTATAAAAAAAAATAAGTAAATAAAAAAACATTAAAGGAATAGTTCACCAAAAATAAATAAATAAATATATTCGGTCATCATGTACTCCCTCTTGTTGTCTCAAACCTGAATGACTTACTTTCTTTTGCACAACATAAAAGAAGGTATTAAGAAGACTTTAATTGTTTAATTAAATTATAGCTAGCATTTTTCATTGTGTAAAGTTCTTCACCTTATAAATTTATTTTATTCATTGAAAGAGAATGCTTTAATTAAATTAAATAATAATTACTTTTAAAATATGGCTATACTTTGTAATTGTATAGAGTTTCTCACCTCATTTATTTTATTTTATCTTATTTTATATAGCTACTCCATTATCTTATCTTATCTGGTGATATTTTCAATATTAACATTTCATTTTATATCCTATAGATGCCAACAAAGACCATCCCCAACCCCAGCCTGGCATGTTCTCCAGAGTGGCCGGTGGTCTGTTCAGTGTCACAAAGGGAGCCGTTGGGGCCACAGTGGGTGGAGTCGTCTGGGTTGGAGGGAAAAGCCTTGATCTCACGAAAACTGCTGTTACCTCAGTTGCAGCTGTTCCAGCGATGGGAGTGGGGCTCGTGAAGGGCAGCGTGTCCGCCGTGGCTGGTGGCGTGACTGCCGTCGGCTCCGCCGTCGCCAGTAAAGTTCCCATTGGTGGAGGCAAGAAGAAGGACAAGTCTGATTGAATCATGTGGCTCGAAGGTATTTTTGTCAGAGGCGTCTGCATCGTGTCTTCTTATTCGACTCCAGAGGGAGTTGATTGTGGAGTTCAAGCTGTTTTGGTTACCAGTAACTTTCATTGCATGAACCAAAAATACTGAGATGTTTCTCAAATTATCTTCTTTTATGTTCCATACTTTATGTTAGGCCATTGTAGCTGTCAGCCCTGTGTCCCTGTGTCTTGTGTTTTTCTCCCCATGTGTCTTTCCCGTGACCCAGTTTCTCCCTCTTGTTGATTAGTCATTAGTTCCAGCTGTTTAATTAATTACCTTGTTAACTCCCTGTTCTTAAGCCCTGTGTTTTCCATTGTTCAGCGTCCGCCGTTATATGTCTACATGTCCTCCTGCGTTCCTGAGCTGTATCCTGTTTTGTTTGTATCATTAAAGACTATTTGTTTGGAGCATCTCCAGCGGACCGAAACAGTACGCGACGCCCCTTCTCCCCGTTTTTTTTCCATTTTTTGAAAGTTTTTTGTTTCCGAGTTTTCCCTTCCTGCGGCATGGAAATCGCCGCTCGTTTTTCCACCCTAACCCACAGAGATCTCCCCTTCGTGGAGTATGCTTGGGAGTTCTGCAAGATCGCCGCTAAAATAGCATTGGACGACGCCACACTCAACTCTCTGTTCTGGATCGGGGCCAATTGCTATCGCCACGTGGACCTCCCAGACACCACAGGACTGAGCTAGAGGGAAGGGATCCTCCGGTGTCTGGAGAGTGTCCAGCCCCGATCCAGAACCAGCCCGCCGGCCATTCCCCGGTCAAGCCTGCCGGCCGCCGCAGACTCCAACCCCAGAGTTCGCTCCCATGTCAGCTCCACCCCCTGAGTTCAGCCCAGAGAGGGCTCCAGATCCCGAGTTCCGCCCAGAGTGGGCTCCAGTCCCCGAATCCAGTCCAGAGAGGGCTCCAGTCCCCGAATCTAGTTCAGGAGGAATTGAAGGCCATGCTAGAGTTGGGCGTAATAGAAGAATCACATAGTGACTGGGCGCGCCCGATTGTTTTAGTTCCTAAGACGGACGGCTCGGTCCGTTTCTGTGTCGATTATAGAAGGGTGAATGCTGTGTCAAAATTTGACGCTTATCCAATGCCCCAAGTTGACGAGCTGCTTGATCGGTTAGGTTCGGCTCGCTTTTACTCGACACTGGATTTAACAAAAGGGTATTGGCAGATCCCCTTATCGCCTTTATCCAAAGAGAAGACCGCCTTCACTACGCCGTTTGGATTACACCAATTTGTTACCCTTCCGTTCGGGCTATTCGGGGCTCCCGCTACCTTTCAGCGTCTCATGGACCGAATCCTCCGGCCCCATTCTGCGTATGCCGCGGCCTACCTGGACGATATCATTATCTATAGTAATGACTGGCAGTGGCATCTCGAGCATGTGCGCGCTGTCCTGAGATCGCTGGGGGTTGCGGGACTCATGGCGAACCCGAGGAAGTGTGCGATTGGGCGGGTGGAGGTACGGTATCTGGGCTTCCACTTGGGGCATGGGCAGGTGCGTCCCCAAATTGACAAGACTGCTGCGATTGCGGCCTGCCCAGGTCCCAAGACCAAAAAGGAGGTGAGACAGTTCCTGGGGCTGGCGGGATATTATAGGAGGTTTATCCCCAATTATTCGGAGCTCACCAGCCCGCTGACTGATCTCACTAAAAAGGAAGCACCAGATCCGGTCCAGTGGACGGAGCCGTGCCAACAGGCTCTGACCAAGGTGAAGGCTGCCCTGTGCGGCGGGCCGCTCTTACACTCTCCTAACTTTGATCTCCCTTTCGTGTTGCAGACTGATGCATCGGACAGGGGGCTGGGGGCAGTCCTGTCCCAGGTGGTCGGAGGAGAGGAGCGGCCGGTGCTGTATCTTAGTACAAAACTCTCAAACAGAGAGACTAGATACAGCACCATTGAGAAGGAGTGTTTAGCCATTCGTTGGGCCGTCCTCACCCTCTGTTATTACCTCCTGGGACGGGAGTTCACCCTCTGTTCGGACCACGCGCCCCTCCAGTGGCTCCACCGGAGGCAGGGAGCCTCACAGGACTTTGTGTTGGACATTATTTTCTGTTAAAAGCCTAATAAAAGCCTTGGTCCCTCCCGATCCCTGACTTCCTTGTCATATTTCACCACAAGCCGGGCTACAGTGCATTTCAAGAGACAACCTTTAATTATTTTCCAGGGCCCCAGACCAAGGATTTAGACCTTTTTATGTGATGGCCATTTAAATAGTAGGGTTATCTGTGGTTTCAGAATTTGTAGTGGGTGTATAGGCTATATACAGAAAAAAGGGGCCAAAATTGTACCTTTTGGGGTACAACAGCTTGTCACTGGAGCAGTACCCTTAAAAAGGACGTCTTTTTTTGCCTCTTTTTTTTTACCCATAGGTAAATATTAGTACCTTATGTGTACGAATTACTGTAAGGTACTAATATGTACCATACCTATTAGGGGTAAAAAAGGTACAAAGATGTTTTTTAAGGGTACTGCTCCAGTGACAAGCTGTTGTACCCCAAAATGTACCATTTTGGCCTCTTTATTCTGTGTGGCCTGGATGAGTGTGAGATTTCCCGGCCTGAAATTGCGTCCCAGTCCGGCCCTGATTATCATATGATTTTCTGATTTTATATAGCTGATATTATATAGCTGATTGCAGTTGATAACAAAGAATCTTTCGTGTATTTGTTTGATGCATAATAAGGTTCTTCACCTTACTTGTTTCAGAGTAGCAACAGTTTAACTTTCCCGATAACGTAGCTCTGACAGAGCAACATCCAACATAATCACTTGCATTTTATGCATCTTATGCACTTTATCCCTTTTTCTTTCATGGTATTCATTTAGTAGTTGTTGATTACTAATAAAATCTATTTTATTACACTTGTGTCGATGATACAGAAAGAGGTTCTACAAGTTAGAGATCCCACCAATCTTTCTTATGTGATGTACTCATAACCACACCTTAAGTGACATGTGATCCAAGAATCATAACGTCACCTGTGACATGAGTACCCATCACTTCACTATTTCGCCTCCTTAGGTTGGCGAAAGAAAATTCACTACAACCTCGTATTTTTAAACAGACATAATATTTCAGAAGTGACCTCTGGAAGGTGAATATGGATTATTGAATTTTTAATTATGAAAATGTGTGTTAAATGTTCTGAATACAAATTTTCAAAGCTTAAATATACAACTATGCTGAATTTCAGCCCCTAAAAATGCAAGCCCTGAAAATACAAGGCATTACAGTAAAATGCAAACACTGTTAATACAATGCATTTTTTTTTCAGTTTGCAGTTCAACATGTTTTTTGTGTTTCAAAGACATTTGTCATAAATTTTCTTCCATAGATGTCCCCTTTAACATAAAAATAACTCATCGTTTCTATGTAGTCACATACAGTTCAATGAGATTAACCTTATCAACAGTTGAGTATAACATAAAACAAGAAATAACACAAAACATGACTCTAGTCTTCAATCCTACATATGATTCATAAATCAGTACTCTCCAAGATTCAGTGAATGTTATAACAATTCTTCTGCACCTCCCTCTGATACACATGATCCTTTTCAACTTTTTCAAACAACAACAATTTCACTAAGTTCATGCAGCTTCAGATTAATTTCTTTATGGCTCATAATCTTTGTCTCGCATCTCCCGCTGCACTCTCACACACATTCTGTGCATAGCAGGGGCTGAGCTTGAAATATTTAGCCAATTGCAATTACTTGCTAGGCAGATTTTCTAAATTCAGGTTTTATGCAGGATTTTGATTGGAGGAATAATATAAGATACAATAACATAATATCATACAATAATATAATATAATATAATATAATAAATTATTAACATTAGAAATGATAAGAATTACATTCCTATAAGGGGTTACACTATTATGGGGGTTACACTATGAAGTGTTTATAATATAATCTTTGCTTCGTCTGCAGTAAATGACCATGTATTAAAAATGCTGTAGACATAGGCTACTCTCCAAACCAATATTTTTTCATCCTCATTCATTCTTTTTTATTTTCAGGGGTCTGCTAAACATTATCTCTATGTGCTGTTTGAACTTGCACCACTTCAGGCGGACTGGCTGCTTCTCAGTTCATCATAGGCATTGGAACTCCAGCAAGATCCATCCTTGTTCATATAGTCCATTTACACTGACACTATGTCATGTTTGGGCTGTTATTACGTGGTGTATGAAGATTACCTGGATGCCATTATTCTTTATAGTTAAACATATAAGATTATTAAACTTGTTAAACTACACATCTCTTCAGCAGCAGGCACATTACTGAACACCTGGGTTATTTGCATAACACATATTGACAGGTGTTATCGACCAGTGAGAACAAAGCATATACTGCCTCTGACGTCTGATTTGGCTTTTCCAGATGCAAGTACAGAACAAAAAACCTACAAACGTCGTAAATGTTCATGGTAAGTTAATAAATACACAATAGTAAGTTAGTAAATGTATCACAATAGTTTTCGTGCTCATTAATAAAATAAATATGATAACAAAGGCAATTGTTTAATCTTTTCAAAGTAATTATAGTTGTATAACACAAATCAGATGACTTTCTGTATCCTCAGCTGTTTTTCTGCTCGTCCTGCAGGAGTGAATCAGTGAAGGGTGATGGCGTCTGTTTCAGAACAGCTTCTGGCCGCTCTGGATGATCTAGTCACTGATCAGCTGAAGAGGTTTAAATGGCGCTTAAAGAATTATTACAGTGTTTCAGCTGCTGATCTGGAGAAGACAGATGCTCCTGATACAGTGGATCTGATCAAGAAGCGTTTTGGACCAGAAGAAGCTGTGAAGATCACTGTGGAGATCCTGAGGAAGATGAACCACAACCATCTGGCTGAAGAGTTAGAGAACAAACACAAGCAAGGTGACAGTTTAAGGTGAAAATGAAGTTGTTAAATGGGCCACTTAAAAAAAATTAAAGTGAAACTAAAGAGTCAATATTTTAAAAAATATATGTGAAATATGAAAAAGGCCCTATAATACTATCTTTATATAACTGTGATGTTTCACAGAGTGAATGTTCACAGTGATGGTTGGCAGAATAAATGTACCGTTGGCTTTGAGCTGAAGTTTTGCTGATGTGATTGGGTGGTTTAATGTCACTGTATTTTCATTCTGATCTGATTCTCTCTCAGATATAGCTCAGGCTGAGGGTAGTATTGAGGATCCTGCCCCTGTTGGAGCCGGATCAAAACCGATCAATGGTAAATACCAAACACTGTCTGTACAGAGAAGCCCCAAATTTGAGTTTATTCTCTGACATGTGGCCAGTAAAAGTGCATGTTTTTTTTTCATGTCGCATCATTTTAGAATTTAAGTAAGTTTGCTGTGCTTCACACAAAATCTGTCAGGTGGTGCATGGCACAACATACTGTAATTCAACACACAGTAGTTATAGGTCAGATCAGATGCTCTTCAACACATCCAGGTGGCAATGATTAGTCTTGAATCAGTCTTTAAATGTGCTTATTGTCACAGTCTCCAGTTGAACTGCACTGCATTTCCCAGCATCCCTCTGGCCACTCACATGCACTCCGTCATTATCACTCACACCTGACCTCTATCAGGGAATCCTCCACACCTGTTACTACCAATCATGCTCCCTATATAACAGCACTCAATCCAGACACTCATTGTCTGGTCTCGAGGTTACAAGCTCGAGGTTACAAGCTCTTCATCTGTCTTATCACTTACCTGCTGGATCCTTGAAGCCCTGTGGATGTCTTCCTCAAGTTGATGCTACTGAAGGGAAAGATAAGGATGATTAATTCCTCAGTGTATTAAGCTTCATTGAAATCTGAGTTATATCACTTACCTGTTGAGGTTATCTTCAGTTTGTTTAATAAAGAAGCTTTTACCTTACTCACCCTTGTATGCCTCTCCATCCAATGTGTGACAGAAGGCCAGACCTAAACCGTAAGCGGCGCCCATTCACCTAGTTTTGTTTTCCGTTTTTTTCTAATGTCTTTGTTTTGGTTCCTGTGTGTCTGTCCCGTGGCAAGGAAGTCGCCGCTTGTAATCCCGCCATAGCCCACTGCAAGAGGGCGTGGGAGTTCGGCGGGATCGCCGCAAATCCTCTGGCCGCGAGCCCTCATGCCCGCCGATCGCGGGAGATCACGCCACCGGCCCGCCTCTGACTCAATGCCCGCCGGCCCGCCTCTGACTCAATGCCCGCCGGCCCGCCTCTGACTCAATGCCCGCCGGATCGCCGCTGACTCAAGCCTGCCGGATCGCCGCTGACTCAAGCCCGCCAGATTGGCGCTGACTAATGCCCGCCCGCCAGCCACCGCTATCCCTAGCCCCGTGGATCCTGTCCACAACACGGCCAGGAGTGCCGTGTGTATGTCTGGTTGTGCCCACAGGAACATTTTAACTTACCTTGTCATGTCCACAGAGACTCGTCTGGGGCAGGCGGCTCCTCTTGTTGTGGCCATGGAGGCCATTCTAGCCGTCTGCCCCCCTGTCGCCGAAGTGGAAGCGGTTGCTGAGGGACCCTGTGAGGGCCCCTGACTCGTCATGCCCAAAGGAAGCCTCAGCTTCCTAGCTAGCCCTGGAGGGCTTCCTGTTCCTGTGGGCTGTCCTGTCCTGTCTGTCTGGCCCCGGAGGGCTTTCCTGTCTTGTCTTGTACTGTTCTGTGTGTCCAGCCCCGGAGGGCTCCTGATACCCCCTAACTTCCCCAGGGAAATTTTTTGGGGGGTAGAAGGGTTCCGGCTGGAGTGGCCTGGCCGAGGGACGAGGCCACGGCCATGAATGACCACCTGCCATGGCCTCCAGAGCTCCCAGCTCCACCATGGCATCCAGAGCTCCCAGCTCCGCCATGGCCTCCAGAGCTACCAGCTCCACCATGGCCTCCGTTGTCTGTTCCGCTCTGGAGGTCCCCGTCCTGTGTTCCTGTCCGTGTTTGTCCTGAGGGGCCTCCAGAGCGCCCACCCCCCCTCCTCGATGGAACTGTTAAGGCTCGGGACGAGCCTTTCGGGAGGGGGGAGTTATGTCAGTCCTCTGTCGTGTGTGTCATGTGTTCCCGCCTCGTGTCCATATTTGGTTTGTTTCCTGTCCTTGTTTCATGTCATTATGAGTTAAGTATGTTCCAGCTGTGTTTATGTGATTATGTGTTAATTACCCTGTGTATTTAGTTCCTGTCTTTTGAGTTTGATTTGGGCTGGTCTACTCGTTACTTCCACGGTGTATCCTGTCTCTGAGTCCTGCCTTGTCCTGCCTTGTCCTACCTTGATGTCTCATTAAAGACTATTATTTGAGTTTATGTCCTCGTCTGCATGTTCCTGTTCCTCCCTCGTGTGTGCACCGTGAGAGAAGACCAGACCATAAAAGAGAAGGTTTCAGTGGCATGGATTTTAATAGTGATCCTCCTGAGGAGTACCTGCTCCATCTTCATCAAGACGGTCATTCGCTGGAGAGTTATGTGGAGGAGTTTGTGGAACATGTCCAAGGCGTGAGTTGGAGCGATTCTGTTCTGAATTACATGTTGCTGGATGGGCTGGATGATGACTTGCTAGTTACCCTTATGCTTCCGGATGCTGGAGAATTATCTCTGGTGGATTTTGTTAATCGAGTCCTCCAAGTAATGGGTTCCAGTTGCTATGTGGGTGAAGTGGACGAAGAATCACATGTTGTCTCTCCAGTTCCGTCCTGTGGCGGGTGGATCGCTCAAGCTCACCTCAAGCCCCCACCTGAATCCTCCACATCCTTAATCTTCCCTCTACAGATTACTTCCGTCCTGATATCCACTCCATCGGGCCCTTCAAAGTCATCACCTATCATGGCCGCTCATCAGTCAAGTTTGCCGGGGGCTCCAAAGCCAAGTCCACCGGCCGCCTACCAATTCAGCTCACCAGCCACACCGAAGTCACCACCTGTTAAGCCCATCAGTCTCGAAGCTGCATGCCTGGCCAGTGGTCCAGACCACACCAGTCCTCCGGTGTTGCCCCGAGCCCGGAAGTGGGTTTCGAACAGTGTTGACTTGGGGGCTAAGGTTGCAGACCCATACAAAGATTGTCATATGGATCCCCTTGAGCAACTATGTTCCATCTATCAAAATGGCCGTCCCCTAGAGGAGTATATCCATGAGTTCCTCACCTGCGCACGGCAGATTTCCCTTGACCGGTGGACCCTTCTGGACTGTTTTTGGAGTGGTTTGGATGAAGAGATTGCTCAGCAGATGCCAGGGGCCGGGTCCAGCTGGACTCTGCCCGATTACATCAACCTGGCTCGGTTTGTCAGTAGATCCCATCTTCTCACTGTCAGCCCAGCAGCATCATCCCTTCGTCCCATCCATCTCAAGCCAAGTCCACCCGGCGCTGACCAATCGTGCCCGCCAGCCGCCGCTGACTCCATTGCTGCACACGCTCCAGTGCCAGCTCCTCGTAAGCGCATGGCCATGCCTGCTCCTCACATATGTCTTCCAGTGCCTGCTCCACGTAAGCGCAACCCCATTTGTGATCCCAGTCCCGGAGAATTCAGTTCTCCAGCCACGGCCTGGAGTGCCGATCCCAGAGAATCCAGTTCTCAAGCCACGGCCAGGAGTGCCGATCCCAAAGAATCCAGTCCTCAAGCCACGGCCAGGAGTGCCGGTCCCAGAGAATCCAGTTCTCTTGTCACGGCCAGGAGTGCCGATCCCAGAGAATCCAGTTCTCCAGCCACGGCCAGGAGTGCCGTTCCCAGAGAATCCCATTCTCAAACCACGGCCAGGAGTGCCGTTCCCAGAGAATCCAGTTCTCAAGCCACGGCCAGGAGTGCCGACCCCAGAGAATCCAGTTCTCAAGCCACGGCCAGGAGTGCCGATCCCAGAGAATCCAGTTCTCAAGCCACGGCCAGGAGTGCCGGTCCCAGAGAATCCAGTTCTCAAGCCACGGCCAGGAGTGCCGATCCCAGAGAATCCAGTTCTCAAGCCACGGCCAGGAGTGCCGATTCCAGAGTATCCAGTTCTCAAGCCACGGCCAGGAGTGCCGGTCCCAGAGAATCCAGTTCTCTTGTCACGGCCAGGAGTGCCGATCCCAGAGAATCCAGTTCTCCAGCCACGGTCAGGAGTGCCGTTCCCAGAGAATCCAGTTCTCAAGCCACGACCAGGAGTGCCGATCCCAGTTCCAGGGAATCCAGTTCCCCGTTGAGCCCAGGAAGGACACCTGATCCCTATTCCAACCCTCCTACATCTTCACTGGTCTCAGCCAGCTCCGCTCCTCAAGAGCGCCCTCAAGCGCCCGCTTCTCAAAAGCGCTCTCAAGCGCCCGCTACATCCGAGCACCCTCAAGCACCCAATCCATCAGAGCACCCTCAAGCACTCACTCTTCTGGAGCCTCATCCTGTTACCAAGACTGGCCCAGAGAGGGTCACAAATTCCAAGATCCCAGCTCCAGAACCAGTTCTAGTGCTCGAGTTCGTGCTAATGCTAACGTCAGTCCTAAAGATCAAAGAAGTCATTCAGGAACCCCTTGAATGTACCGCCTTGACCAGAGAGGTCGTCGGGGAACCTATGGCTTACCCTATTACTGCCGTAGTAATCATTGGTAATCTGTCTGTGGCCTATGTTTCAGCTTCATCTACTCCGCCCTGGTGGGCTTCAGTTCCGCCCTGGTGGGCTTCAGCTTCGTCTGCTCCACCCTGGGGGGCTTCAGTTCTGCCCTGGTGGGCTTCGGCTTCGTCTGCTCCGCCCTGGTGGGCTTCGTCTGTTCCGCCCTGGTGGGCTTCAGTTCCGCCTTGGTGGGCTTCGGCTTCATCTGCTCCACCCTGGCTGGATTCCTACTCTATTTTCCCTCCATGGATAGCCATTGCATGGACCGGGCACTCCATCCCTCCTGGTTCCTCGTATGCTCCGCCTCTGGAGCATCTGGAAGCCGCTCCTTCAAGGGGGGGTACTGTCACAGTCTCCAGTTGAACTGCACTGCATTTCCCAGCATCCCTCTGGCCACTCACATGCACTCCGTCATTATCACTCACACCTGACCTCTATCAGGGAATCCTCCACACCTGTTACTACCAATCATGCTCCCTATATAACAGCACTCAATCCAGACACTCATTGTCTGGTCTCGAGGTTACAAGCTCGAGGTTACAAGCTCTTCATCTGTCTTATCACTTACCTGCTGGATCCTTGAAGCCCTGTGGATGTCTTCCTCAAGTTGATGCTACTGAAGGGAAAGATAAGGATGATTAATTCCTCAGTGTATTAAGCTTCATTGAAATCTGAGTTATATCACTTACCTGTTGAGGTTATCTTCAGTTTGTTTAATAAAGAAGCTTTTACCTTACTCACCCTTGTATGCCTCTCCATCCAATGTGTGACACTTATGGTATATAGATGATTAAATTATATAGACTAATTTAACATTGAATTAGCATTATCTGAATTACCGTTTTCTTATAGTGACAATTTAACTGTACATTAACATCATCACAATATTTTGAACAAGAAATAATCGACACCAGTGATTAATATTAGTGTAGTAGTTGTAATACTAATAATTTAGTCAAAAGGACTTGAAAAATCAATTTCAATATTTTATGTGCTCTGCAAAATCATACTACTTTGTGCTTTCTGCAGATATACACAAGATAATGTATACATAAATATTGCTCACTTAAGCGCTGATTTAATATTACTCAGTTAAAATTTAATTCAGTTACAACAGTTTAAAAACGTATTATTATACAGTCTTGAATAGCAGACTATATAGAATTTCAACTAAATGTATTGAACAACATCAAGTGAGTATTTTTTAAAAAGGCTTTAAATAACTCACTATACAGGTTTGTAATATTTTTATTTAAGGCATTTGAGAGATGCTTTTCTTCAGTACATAACTTACATTTTACCATACTATATTTTCTGTAAATGTTATGAATTGAAAGTCAATATATCAAAAGAAAGAACAGAGCCTCTGTTTTTAAACAAAACAATACAGCGCTCTCTACCATAGCACTGAAAACATGATGGTGTGTGAATGATGACAGATTGCTAATTTTTGGGTGAGCTTTTCTTTTCAGACACAAACTTTGAACTATAATAATTGTTTTTAAAATAACCATCTCTGCAGATGGATGACTTGAGTCAAGTGTAAACACGATGCCTGACTAGTCTTTATTATTAGTCTAAAACTCACTATATTCAAATGTCAAACCACTGTAAAATCAATGCTGAAAATATTTAAGTAACAGGTTTCAGGATATTGGTTTACTTTAACATATGCCAGGTCCTTGAATTTAACACAGTCAATAATAATAAAAAAAAATTGACAGGTATCTTTACAAAGTTTCTGCATCAAAAATACTAAAAAAAAAAAAACACTGCTGCCTCTAGTTTTCAAAATTCAGTTTCAAAGGCTTAAAGTGGTTAATTTTTCAACTTTTAAATATTTAACTACAATTTAATGCGGAATTTAAGTACTTTTTTGGGTCGGTACTTGGACTTTTGAGTACATGGTTTGACCCAGTATAGTACTTTAACCTAAGTACAATTTCTCAGTACTTTTTACACCCCTGCTTTGACGTTCATTCTCAATGTCCACGTCTGTGTTTTAGTCATATGGACTCTATGTGTAGGTGCGAGAGAGAATTAAAAGCCATAATTAAAATAACACATAAAACAACTGCTTATGCATAAAAGTAATCCATACAACTTCAGTGGTTTAACCCAAGTCTTTTGAAGCGATGCGATTTGTATAATGAACAGTAAAATTTCATTTGAAATTTGAGAATATTTCATATTCTCTCTAATATTAAATCAAATCTTTGATCAATTTCATACAGAAGCCAAAATCAAATATGGCAACATGTCAATAATGTCAAACCCTCAGTAATGGTTGTGTCATGATTTGGGCTATGTAAACAGAAGAGACATTTTTCAAAATATCCTTTATGTGTTGGAGAATTTTTGCAAAGAGGAGCTCAAAAAGATCTCTGCGATCATGTGCTTTCATAAACAAGTCCTCTATTACCTCCAGTTACTCATTCAGACACAATAACATAGAGATTGAACTCCCTGTGGTGTCCAGATGCCATAGAATAGGAGTGTATGTGGATCACGGTGCAGGAACTCTGTCCTTCTACAGGGTCTCTGACACAATGAGCCTCATCCACACAGTCCACACCACATTCACTCAGACGCTCTATCCTGGGATTGCTGTTTATAAAGGATCAGTGAAACTGTGTTGATGTATCATAATAGATTATAGAGCCTCTTCTTTTCTCTTCATGACTTTAATACAAAAAATGAACTTCAGTCACTGAATTAACATGTCAGAATTAATGTGTGTAATAAATCCTCATATAGATAAACATCCTTCTCATTATAAGAAGAGTATCTATTGAAACCAATCTGCAAGAAGCAACTACAAACACCTTCAGGAAGCCAATAATGAGCAGTTACACACATTTTTTAACTTTCACATGCAAGGGGAAACACACTTAAACAAAATAAATGAATAAAATCAAAGACTCATTGTCTGAGTTATGTTTCTGGTCATTTTTCTATGTTCGTGGAGTTTCCTTTTGACCTTAATTACTCCCTGTTATTGTTTCCTTAGTAATTGATTATTGTCACCTGTGTCTCGTGTAGTTCAATTGTGAAACTGACTTCAACACCTGAGCCAGCGGCTGCCATGGATCACGTGCAAGAGCCGCCTCTAACCACGAGGCCAGAGCCCACCACCAGGTCCATCCTGAAGTCTGCACCAAGAGGGCAGTCCTCCTCTGAGCAGGTTGAGAAGCCCTGCCTCATCCATTTCACTACGAAGTTAGTTCCTACCCGTGAACTCACTGTAAGGAATCTTTTAGATGGTTCAGTCCCATCCTGTTACCTGCCCACTCTGTTGTCCTCATTATCACCTCTGGTTCCATCTAATCCCCTGTATTCATCGGCTCAGCTGATGCCTCACCTCTGGCTCCATCCAGTCCCCAGGACTCACCTGCTTTGCTGGTACATCACAGTTTCTAGGCTCTGCCCTCGCCGCTGACTCCCTCCAGCTCCTTTCTGGTGGTCTGGTGGAGGTCTCCTTTCCACAAGCTTAGCACTGCGAAATGGATCCCCTGGCTTCACCTCAGCCCTCCAGGACCATGACTCCTTCTCAGCCTGACACTCCCCCATCCATCCGGCTCCACCTTGGTCTCTCCTTATCCTGATTCCGCAGTGGACTGTCAGGCCTCTGGTTGCACCTTAGCCCTCCACCCCTTCAGTTCCACTGGGTTCCTCCTTCCTCTGTTGCCCTCACTCTCACCAATGTCGCCTCGTTCTGCCAGGCCCCCATATTCGCCTCAGTCCCTTAAGCCGGTTACATCGCCTTGGGCTTCCAGGCCTGCAATATCACCCCGGTCCGGCATCATTTCGGTTGCACTACGCTCTCCACCTGATCTAGCTCCGCTTCCGTTGGTCAAACCCCAGACCCCTTCCACAAGACCCATCAGTGCTCCACCTTAGCTCCTCCATCTGTTAGCTCCACCGTGGTGCTCCACTGGACAAAATTGCAAAATTGCACAGCACAGGCATTGTGGGAGGGGGAAGTTCTATCAGGGTTATGTTTAGTTTTGTTGTGTTTTTGTTAATATGTCTTGTTCCTTGATTTTCCTTTTGACCTTAAACACTCCCTGATCCTTTCCTTAGTGTTGTTGATGGTCATACACTTAAACATTTACTTAACACAGAATTGTAAAATGATCACTTCCTAGATTTTCTGTACTTACTTTCCATTGAGTTAAACTCGCAAGGTATGATGAAACCAATGTAAGTGTCAGGTAGACTGTGGTAAAGGTGTATCTGCCTTTATCATCGCGGGGGACTTTAACAAAGCCAGCCTCAGGCAGGTCATGCCGAACTTTCAACAACATGTATCCTGTCCAACTAGAGGACCGAATACACTGGATCATTGCTACTCTCATTTTAAGGATGCCTACAAAGCCCGCTCACTACCGGCTTCTGGCAAATCGGACCATGCCGCCATTTTCCTCACACCGGAATATAAACAAAGGCTCGTTCAGGAACCCCCGGTGCAGAGAGTAGTGACGCGCTGGTCCTCCCACTCAGAGGCTATGCTACAGGCGGCTCTTGATGACGTCAACTGGGACATGTTCCGGGTGAGTTCATCTGACGTCAGCGAGTTCACGGATGTAGCATTAAGCTTTGTAAACACGCTAACCGAGCAAGCAACAGAAATGATAACTGTAAGGACCTTCCCAAATCAGAAACCATGGGTGGACAGAACAATCAGCGCTGCGGTTAACAATCGCACTGCCACTTACAATGAGGCTCTTTTGACTGGAAATACGAGCGAGTACAAAGAATCGTGCTATGCTCTCCGTCGTGCAGTAAGAGCCGCCAAACTCCGATATAGGGAGAGAATTGAGTCTCATTTTCAGCTCACTGACTCTAGACGCATGTGGCAGGGACTGAGGACCATCTGTGCCTTTGGAAACAAATCCTCCGCAGAGGTGAGAGCAGATCCGTTGCTGGCCGACGAGTTAAACACCTTCTACGGCCGCTTCGATTGCAATGGCGGCAGCGCAACTCTGCCGAGCAGCGCGTCAGGAAGCAGCAGGCAGAGCAGCGATAATCATGTGATCACCGTGTCGGAAGACGAGGTTCAGAGGGCCCTAAAGAGAGTGAACATCAGGAAAGCGGCCGGACCTGACGGGATTACTGGCCGTGTTCTGAGGTCCTGCACTGATCAGCTTGCTGGTTTGTTCACTTCAATCTTTAATGAGTCCCTTGCTACCTCTGTGGTTCCCACCTCCTTTAAAAAATCTGTCATCATCCCTGTGCCTAAGAACAATAAACCCTCTTGCCTGAATGACTATCGTCCAGCTGCCCTCACATCAATAGTCATGAAGGTTTTTGAGAGACTTGTAAAGAGCCACATTTGCTCCTCCATCCCTGTTACTTTGGACCCTCTTCAGTTTGCCTATCGTCCCAACAGATCCACTGATGATGCCATCTCTCACATACTGCACTCCTCCCTCACACACACTGACAGCAACAATGGGAACTATATAAGGCTGCTATTCATTGACTATAGCTCAGCTTTCAACACTATAGTCCCCATCAAGCTGACTTCTAAACTCACAGACCTCGGCTTAAACTCTTCACTCTGTGACTGGATTCAAGATTTCCTCACCGGCAGACCTCAAGTAGTGAAAGTCGGCCAGTTCACCTCAAACTCCATCACCCTGAACGTAGGAGCCCCACAGGGTTGTGTCCTGAGTCCCCTGCTCTACTCTCTCTACACACATGACTGTGTGTCCTCTCACAGCTCCACTTCTATTGTTAAATTTGCTGATGATACTGTGGTCCTGGGCCTCATTTCCAACAATGATGAGACCGCATACTTGGATGAGGTGGAGAGACTCACATCATGGTGCCAGGACAACTGTCTCTCTCTGAATGTGAGCAAAACCAAAGAGCTGATTGTGGACTTCAGAAAGAGACACCTGCGGCCCTGCACTCCTCTTATGATCAGCGGGACCCCTGTAGAGAGGGTGAGCAGCTTCAAGTACCTCGGTGTAAACATCTCCGAGAACCTGACTTGGACTACACACATTCAAACACAGGTTAAGAAAGCCAGGCAAAGACTGTATCATCTTCGACAGCTGAGGAAATTCAGGGTCTCTCCAACAATCCTGAAAACTTTCTATTCAGGGACCATAGAAAGTGTATTGACTCAGTGCATCTCAGTGTGGTATGGAAACAGCTCCAGTCAAGACTGCAAAGCCTTGCAGAGAGTTGTGCGCTTAGCTGAGCGCATCTCAGGGTCTGCTCTCCCCTCTCTGCAGGACATCTACCTCAAACGCTGCAGAAGCAGAGCTGTCAAAATCATTAAGGACTCAAATCACCCTAGTAACTGTCTCTTCACTCTGCTGCCATCTGGTAAGCGCTTCCGCAGCCTGATGGCAAAAACTGAGAGACTCAGGAGGAGTTTCTTCCCCCAGACCATCAGACTCCTAAACTCAAACTCGGTCTCAAACTCGGTCTCATAACATCACATCACATGACTCCATTTAATAATCACTATAATCAGTAAGTTATTCATAGTTATTCATAATTTTTCTACCTCATATTGCTGCTATGTAAGTCAAGTCAAGTCAAAAGTCAAAGTCAGCTTTATTGTCAATTCTACCACATGTACTGTACATACATACAGAGAATTGAAATTGCATTTCTCTCTTACTCCCTGGTGCATACAGATAACACTAAACACTCACAGTAGAACGCACAAATATACAAATAAGGACATGTAGGAAAAAATAAAAATAAAAATAATAATAATAATAAAAAAAATAGATAAAGTGGCATAAGGCACATGGTAAATAGTGCAAACCAGTGAAATACACAGACAGTGCAGAATGTGAATGGTGTAGTGCAAATAGCTTATTAAGTCTGTTCTGTTAAAGTGACAAAAAGAGAGCAGTCTTTATCCAGACTGTCAGAAGAGGTAGTTGAAGGAGGTCAGTCCAATGCTGTACAAAGTGACTGGTGCTTGTCACAGTGTATGTGTGTGTGTGGTGTGTGGTGTGTGGTGTGTGGTGTGTGGTGGGGGGTGGGGGGGGTGTGGGGGGGGGGGGGGGGGGGGGGGGGGGGGGGGGGGGGGGGGGTCAGAGTTCAGTGGTGCGTGGTGTACGAGAGGGGAGGGGGGGGCAAGGACGGGAGGGAGTTCAGCTTCCTGACAGCCTGGTGAATGAAGCTGTCCTTCACTCTGTTGGTCCTGGCCTGGAGACTCCGCAGTCTCCTCCCTGATGGAAGCAGACTAAAGAAGCTGTGTGTCGGGTGGGTGGTATCACCTGCAATGTAAAGGGCTTTGCGGGTGAGACGGGTGCTGTAGATGTCCTGGAGGGAGGGGAGAGAGACACCAACGATCTTCTCAGCTGCTCTCACTATCCGTTGAAGGGACTTGCGGCAGGACGCGTTGCAGGCGCCATACCACACAGTGATGCAGCTAGTCAGAATGCTCTCGATGGTGCCTCTGTAGAAGGTGCAAATGATGGGGGCCGGGGCTCTGGCTCTTCTAAGTTTGCGGAGGAAGTAGAGACGCTGTTGTGCTTTCTTGACTAGTGCTGCAGTGTTGTTGGTCCAGGAGAGGTCCTCTGTGATGTGTACACCCAGGAACTTGGTGCTGCTCACTCTCTCCACGGTCGCACCATTGATAGTCAGAGGAGCATGCTGAGTGTGCACTCTCCTGAAGTCAACGACAATCTCCTTCGTCTTCTCCACATTCAGAGAGAGATTGTTGTCACTGCACCACCCGGCCAGGCGGCTCACCTCGCTCCTGTAGTTGGTCTCATCTCTGTTGCTGATGAGACCCACCACAGTCGTGTCATCCGCAAATTTAATGAAGAGGTTGGAGTTGTGTGACGGTGTGCAGTCGTGGGTCAGCAGAGTGAAGAGGAGGGGGCTCAGCACACATCCTTGGGGGGCCCCTGTGTTCAGTGTGATGGTGCTGGATGTGTTACTGCCGACCCGTACTGCCTGAGGTCTCCCGGTCAGAAAGTCCAACAGCCAATTGCACAGCGATGTATTGAGCCCCAGATGGATCAGTTTATGAATGAGCTGTTGAGGGATGATTGTGTTGAATGCTGAACTGAAGTCTATGAACAGCAATCTGACATACGTGTCCGTTTTGTCCAGATGTGTGAGGGCTGGGTGGAGGGCAGTGGCGATGGCATCATCGGTCGAGCGATTGGACCTATATGCAAACTGGAAGGGGTCCAGGGAGGGGGGGAGGACAGACTTGATGTGCTGCATGACTAACCGTTCAAAGCACTTCATGAGAATAGGAGTGAGTGCTACTGGACGGTAGTCATTGAAGCAGGATGGAGATGACTTCTTCGGGACTGGAATGATGGTGGTAGCTTTGAAGCATGTGGGGACAACAGCCTGACTTAGTGAGATGTTGAAGATGTCTGTGAAGACATCAGTGAGTTCCACTGCACAGTAAATACCCTGTATAACCTTTTTGCAAATTTTTCTTGCACATTCCTGCTTATATTACTATTTATTAAGTCAACAGTATACTGTCCTTGCACATTTATATTTATTTTTATTTTTTTTCTACTTCATTTTTTATATTTATGTATATTCTTTGTGTTTGTATTATATATAATTGCACTGTCCATGGAGCGGACCTGACTTACATTTCACTGCTGGTTATACTCTGTATAATTGTGTATGTGACAAATAAAAATCTTGAATCTTGATAAATTCTTTTAATAATAACAGAGAATGTATAACACTAACCACACTTAAATCACAGCACGAACCAACAAAGAACTGAGCAAAACCAGGGGTATAAATGCACAAGAGCAAACAAGGGAACTAAACAAGACACTGGTGACAGTAATCAGTAATAGTGTTTACAGATGGTGTGTTGCTATTGCAAAAATGGAAAGAATTTAAAGAACAATGTAAAAGGGTTGCCCATTATATGTAAATGAATGATAATGTGGATGTATGTGCAAATAAAGCCCATACAAGCAATACAGCGCACCAAATACAGCGAGCAAGTGAATCTCCAAAGATGATTTCTTTTGGACATAAACACTTTGAGATTTGCTGTATTCACAATTTACAAAGCCAGGATGTTGCCACTTCAAAAAGGAAAGGTATGTTAGTTGAACATCTAGAGAGAAAATAATGTAGAAAACATAATTTAATAAACAAACTTTATTTCTTTTCAAACTTAAGTCTGACACTAAATTAAAATAATTATAAATTATTGATTTCATGTTTTGTCATCAAACTTGTAGGCTCAAAAATGATCAAAGACTTCTGCTTTCCTGTCCCAAACCTATCTTCCGTAAACAAAAGGTCCATTTGGCATTCCTGAAGGCACAAAGGTGCTGATAGTGATCAAGGCCTGTAGGCCAAGATGTGTATAAATCGGGGGTCTGCTAATTGTCACACCTTTTGCACAGTGGGTGAAGCCGTCATCTGCTGATTGGTCAGTTTGAATGTCTCACATTTGGGTTTTAGTCACATGGTCAAGGAAGGGATAAAAGAAGATTGTAACTGTTGCTCGCTCTTTCCTTTGCTGCCTCTTTTCTTTGCATGCTCTCTTTTTTGGGGGCTCTGCCCTCTCTATATCTCTATATTTTTATTAAACTAATTCAATTATAAACTGTGTTAACTAGCCTTGATTCAACATTAATATTGAAGTGGTACCTATTGCAATACAATATAGTCACTCAATAGCAATGGTCTCCTGCTGGGTCGTCTGGTCAGAGGAGAACTGGCCCCCGACTGAGCCTGGTTTCTCCCAAGGTTTTTTTCTCCGTTCTGTCACCAATGGAGTTTTGGTTCCTTGCCGCTGTCGCCTCTGGCTTGCTTAGTTGGGGACACTTAATTTCCAGCAATATCGTCGACTTGATTGAACAGAAACTTTTTGAACTGAACTGAGCTGGACGATGCATCACTGAATTCAATAATGAAATGCCTTTAACTGAAAATTGAGTGTTTAATCTTGTCATTTTACATTATTGACTCACTATTTTCCTATTTTTATATTGTGCAGTTGCTTTGACACAATTTGTATTGTTAAAAGCGCTATATAAATAAAGGTGACTTGACTTGACTTGACTACATATTTAGCTATTCGAACTAGCTATTTCCGTCATTGGTATAAGTGGCAGTGGGTGGTAATAGACAAGAAATGTACAGTTTTATACCATCGTGCTGATAATGTTTCTTTAGTCATTCAGCAATCCTACAGCCTGAACCACTTTAGGGAAACTACCCTTACAAACTTTCAATTCACCAACATTTACCTCTCAAATCATAGTGCTTTAATGTAAAATATCCCTTTTATCGATTATTGATGCTTCTCTTGCACCCAAAATTGAAGATATGCTTTCAAAATGGTCCTAGTATTAGTTTGTTTTTATATTTATATTAAGCAATATTTCTAGAATATGACTTGCGATCGCTGAAGTGAGGAAGACCTCCCCCACATTAGTCACTGTTTTTAAACTGTTTTACAGCAAACTGCAAAAAGCAAATACTCCAAAAGTGTGAATCGGCGCAATTGATAAACAGCGCAAGTCGCTTCATCCATTCAGATGTGACACAGAATTATTGTTATAGTCGTGTGATATATGAGAACATTAAAGGTTCTGTAGTGATGCGGGCTGAAGACAGCCACGACAATGTAAACTGCATGAAGAGGTATAATGGAAAACACCAATACATAGGCTTGTCAATTCAGTACCATAGTAATTTACCATGGTTTTACTTCTTGTGACCACCATCTTACTAATACTAATTATAAGCAAGGACTTCTCTCTTTAGATGTTTAGTTCTAATTAATTTTAATAGAAGTAAAATGTTGATTCAGTAAGAGCACGATTAAAGATAAATATCAGTGTCTTATATAAATTAGGTGTGTATTATTTACAAATATTAAAGTTCTTAAAGGGATAGTTCACCCAAAAATAAAAATGATAATTTACTCAACATCATGTCATTCCAAACCTGTATGAATTTCTTTCTACTGTGGAACATAAAAAATATAATTTGAGAAATTCAAGACATTTTGTACATACAGTACGGTAAGCAAAATGGTTTGGTAACATTCTACAAAATGTCTTCTTTTGTATTCCACAGAAGAAAGTAAGTCATACAGGTTTGGAAACACATGAGGGTGAGGAAAGGATGACAGAATTTATTAGAAGTAGGCCTAAATTTTCTGCTTTCTAGCTCAAAATCATTGCATTATTGTCAAGTGCATTTCTATCTGACAAAAAATGCATTTGCTTTGAATTCAGTAATATCATCATTATTTGTTTCTGTCCTGTATTATTTATTCATTTATTTACTCCAATTGAAGGCCCTATAACCCAGAAAAACATTCATGGGGGAACTCGTGGGCCGGATATGTCCAGGGCCAAATTTGAACCCCAGTCCAGCCCTGCCTACACGTAAAATCCCCTTGCAGGAAGTATAATTCCCTTCCTAAACAATACAATCAGTGTATAAATGCATAAAATAAAACATTAAATTCAGATGTATCTGTGAAGCATAGTAATAGTAAACCACTTTTTTCTTTAGGACTACACCACTGCTTGGACTTACTTGAGACTTGATGGTAGAGACATGAGACTTGTTTGAGTCTTGAACATGTGTGACTTACCCCCACCTCTGAAGTATACTTAATAGTTATTAAAGAGGTTTTCATAAAGGAAGGTCGACAACAGATGCAATGATTAAATTATGCAAAGAAATAGAAAAGGCAACTCAGATAGCAAGCAACAATTGAAACAATGTTAAAGGGGTGGTTGACTGTTTTTTTCTAGGCTTGATTGTGTTTATGGGGGGCAGTCTAACATGTGTTTATGCTTTGGTTAAAAAAAAAAAAACACATTATTTTTCACATAATTTACCTTTATTCTAAACTGCTCTGTCCCTTCTCCGATGAACGCTCTGATGATGTCCTGGTTTTATGAAGCCCCTCCCTTAGAAATACACAATGGGCTCAGATTGGTTAGCTGGCCCAGTGTGTTGTGATTCGCTAAACTGCCTAAACGTCCCGCCCCTCACCTCAGTGGCATGCGCTCCGGTGTTGTATTGTAAACAATATTGCTTATCAATTTGTGCCTGATTGAGACCCAGAGAATATTAGGATCAGCAGAAGCTGTGCAAACACAGCACTTACAGGACGTTTCAGTATGGAATGTTTTTTTTGTTTGTTGTTGTCTCATACTTTAGATACACTGTTATTTGTAACTGCTACTGCTTATGTTAGCTTTTAATATACTGTTTTATCCTGATTAAAGGTAATGTCTATATGGCAGAAATGTATAGTAAAATCAGGCAGTTAGTTAATGACACATAATCAAACAAATGGTGAACACTATTAACTGCAGTGATTATATGTTGCGATTAAACTTGTAGCAAAATTTGGTAGTTTTGTATGTTGTTTCAGGGTTGGCGTCATCTGAGGTACATACATATATATATATAATTCTTATTATTACAATTATTATATTATTGTTGCTTTTTATTAAAATAGTCACAAGATGGTCACAAGATAAATATTCAGATTTTTTCCCCCAGTAGTCTGTTTTATTCAAACAATTATGAAAATTTAATTTCACATTTCAACTATTCTTTTCATGTCTTAAATTATTTCAAATATCACTATTCAACGTTTTATGTTAAAAACAAAACATTAGGCCTATTTATGCATCTGTAACTGCAGTTTAAATGCATCCATGTCCCCTCTGAGATACATTAAACTGTGTAAATACATCTAAATGCTATTTCAGATGCAGATTCCAGAAATGTTTTCTTATGTTGGAATGAAAGACACTAAGAACCCGGATGAAGTGCTTCTTATTATTACCCAAAAATACAAAATGGAAGAAAGAGTTAAAACTGAACACAATCTTGCTACTCAAGCTGTGTATGTACATTTTATATATATATTTATTTGCTTTTCCATTTTGTATTTACTTGTACTTTTACTTTCAATACTTAAGTACATTTAAGATTTAAAAAAATACTTTTCGTACTTAAGTACAATAAATATCACATACTTTAAGGCTTTTATTTAAGTAGTATTCTAAACGATGACTTCAACTTCTACCAAAGTCATATTCTGGTAAGATATCTGTACTTTTACCTAAGTATGGCTTTCAGGTACTTTATACTCCACTGGATCTGTCAGCATTAATATTTTTATACTTAGATTTTTTGGGGGGATCAAACTGTAACACCGTGTGTCCCAACCAGACGTGACGCGACGCGATAAAAATTATCTTTTCCATGTAGTTTTTGTCCTAACCACCCGCGACAGCGGCACGTGACAATAAGCGACACGGAATTCTATTTTAGGAATGGTTTTTATTTTCTGTGCCATCGCGTCAGGAACAACATACAAAATATGACAGTGATAATCTTAGGTAATGATCATGTACCTAATGTGAGTTTGAATATTATGTGAGTTTGAATATTATTTTGCGTGAGGTTCATAGCCATAGTGAAAGCAACAATAGATATTTTACCTCAGATCTTGAAAAAAAATGAAAGCAAACTTACGTTAAAACTGTGAACTCACTGCGAACCAACATCCATAAAGATGGTCTCACTCACTCACTCACACTCTTCTTTACTTCACACTTGCCATGTTTTTGCTGTCACATAGTATCTACACTGGACGCGACAAAGCATTGCAGATCATTTGACCTTTGTGTCAGTACGTCATAAATAGAACGAGTCAGCAGTTTACTGTCGGGGATTGGTCGCACCGTGCCGCATCCGGTGTAGACAGCATCACTGATTATAATAAGTTCTACTGTATTTTGTTGAGTCGCGATGTAAGTTAATGTCGCTTTCTGATGCTGCGTTTGAATATTCATGCCACATTATCTGAAATTAGCGCGGGCCAAACATTTTTCTCTCACGGGCCGCCTATTGAGGAACCCTGACATACAGGGTCCTGCAAGTCATCTGTAGGAGAAAAAGACAAGACCCGCAAATTGACATTGTAATTGAGGTTTGGATGATCACCCCTGTGCCACATACGGTAAGGACTACCACTGGTGCAAGACTGGCCGTGGCTTAATTAAAGATGACTGGGGATACTGCAGCCCTCCGCTGTGGAACAGTAGGGCTAAAAACGGCAAGTACTGCCGCTACAACCACGCCTGTGCCAAATACGGCAAAAAACAGCCCTGGTGCTACACGGATGATAAAGACAGTCATGACTGATGACTGCTACTCTGCAGTTCTGATCACCCCTGCGGCTACCATGGTAAAAATTACCTGTGGTGCTACACGTATGGAAAAAGCAACTTGGATTACTGTTGAAAAGATTGTAGCCAGTAGTAGTTGGACTTTGTGATGTTGATTGTGATTGTACTTGGAGAAGTTACTAACATGCAAACCCTTTTAGCATAAAAAAGTCTCTTACGGCTCGTTTCCACCGAGGGGTACGGTTCAGTATGGTACGGTATGTAGTTATGTCCATTTCCATTGTCAGAAGTTGTGAATGGTACCAAAATAGCGACCAGTACCGTACCACTTTTTTGGTACCCTTTCGTTGGGGTACCGAGCACAGCAAAGGGTACCAAAAGGGTGGAGCTAAACTCACTGCAGGACGTTGATTGGTTGACTAGAATCGTCACTTTTGTGTGATACAAGGGGATAAAGCTTCTCCTTCACTCGTTCCGCTCTGCTGTCCGTGAGTGTTGGGCTTATTTACATCAGAGTGCGCAAACACAAAAAAATATAACAGTGTATTTTATCATTTTATATTTTCACACAGACAATAGCCGTTTCTGGTAACACTTTATTTTAAGGTGTCATAATACAGAGTAAATAACTAGTTAAGTACTAAGTAGTAGCTGTTGTACTTACATGAAATAAAATATACTTACCATGTAACTAAGTTATGGAACAGCCTGTAATTACAGTTTGTAATTATGTAGATGTAATAGGCAGCTACTGTTACACAGCTACTAGTACACTTAAGTACAATCTTGATACACTTTATTTTAAGTAGCTTATGCCTGTGTAATATTATGTAATTGTAATGTAATTAGAAATGTATTACATGTATTTTAGCTGTGTACTGGTGGGTTAAATCAAACTAAGGTACAGCTGGATAAGGTGTACAGTATAGATACACATGAAGTACACTTAAGTACAATCTGTGACACTGTCACACAAAGACACATGTTTTATACCGCTCGATATGTATTAAGATGGTTTTATACCTATATATTTGAGTTTGAATGGTTTTACATGTTGTCTTAGCCATTTTAATCCTCGTAATTATTTTATGTGTGTATGTCTTTAAATGTTCTTGGGTCTGCCTGTCATGTGATCAGTCACATGACAGGAATCAGGAAGTAGACCAGTATAAAGCAAGCAGCATGTCAAACAATCAGGGTCACTGACCAAGGAATGCACCAGCTGGATTGAGGAGTTGTTTTAAGGATTTACCATTCCAGCATCTCACTTGTTTTGGATTATCACTTTCTTGGGATTGTATATACACCGGTGGACACTTTTACATTGGAACTTACAGCACGCTGGATTTCTTAAGGACTGTTTTAACGGTATGGAACTGATAGACTCTGTGCTTTTAACAGCCTAGGATTTCTAGTTTTATTGTGTTGTTTTAAGTTCTTTGTGAATTCTGTAAATACACTATTTATTACTTATACTTTTGTTGTTGTCTCATCTTTTTAAAACACTTATTTTACCTCACACAGTTTAATTTGACCCCTTTTAATTATTGTGACATCTTCCAATAAGGCCGATCGTTACATATGGTGGCCCGTACGGGGAGCGTTCAAAGATTTTAAAAGCTGTGTTGAGAGAAGTGTTTTTAAGATGACGACTACACAAAATAATGCTGCTTCTTTTAATACATCTACTGGTTTTAACGATGAACGGTTTTTACATCAATGTGAATGTGTACAGCTTCGCACTGAGGTGGCTGTTCTTAAAAACCTTGTTTTAAAACTGGAGAAGGATTTTAAAGACTCTGTAGAAAGTAATATTAATCGTGAAGTGTTTTTTAGAGAGGCTGTGGATTTTAAGTTTGCCAAGACAGAGAAATGTATAAAGGACGCTGTGGCGACACTGGAGAGAGAGATTACTGAGTGTTTCGTGAGGAGAGACAAAAAATGGGCAAAACAACTGGAACAGATCAGGAAGCCAGAATTTGCCATCTCCCCTCCCACTACAACGACCAGCCCAGTGCCACCCACGTCGACCCCTGGCTTTCCTCCGGCCAACATTCCCACTGCCTCAACCACTTCACAAACCGTCAACAGAGCAACCGATGGAGAATTCTGTGCCACCACTTCAGCCGGGCCAGACTTTACCAACATATTCTCCCACCTTCCCTTCTCCAGAGAGGAACTCACCAGCGCGCAGGGTGATGACGACATTCTGCAAAGACTTACCATCTCTACCTCCACACCACCGACCAACGGGATATACGTCCAGGACCAACACGGATTGCTGTATCGGCGGATCCAGAAGGACAAGGACAGCTACAAGATACAGCTCATCGTCCCAAAGTCCCTGGTACAAAAAAACCATACTGCACTTCCATCAGAGGACACAGGTTCAACACCATGGACGGCTAAAGACCCTCCTACGGATCCTGGACGTTACCTGGTGGCCCACGATCCGCGGAGACGTCTGGAGATTCGTCAGGGCCTGCAAGTCATGTGGTGTGGAGACCAAGGAGTGTGTCGTCATCGCCCCTAGCAAGAAACCACCTCACATTCACCAACCACCTCACCGTTCATCTTCATCCAACAAAGAGACCCCTAAGCCGGTAAGGAGGAAACGCCAGGGGGGATGGCCGACCAGCATGGCTGGGTGCAACGTCATCCTGGGAGGAGCAGCGTCATCAACCCAGGGACACCCAGGCGGGTTTTGGACTCAACCTCTCTCTAGTGTTCGCCTAGATGCCTCCGGCAGACTAGTGCCGGTGTGGGAAGGCCTAGTTTTACCTTATTTATTACAAAGACATTTTAAATCACACATTCAAGAGGACACCTTCCACAGGGATAATGGCTGACAGGACCTTAAGGGACTAGTTCCTTTCCCCCAGGAGACATAGGCTAAGGGGGGGACTCTGTGACACTGTCACACAAAGACACATGTTTTATACCGCTCGATATGTATTAAGATGGTTTTATACCTATATATTTGAGTTTGAATGGTTTTACATGTTGTCTTAGCCATTTTAATCCTTGTAATTATTTTATGTGTGTATGTCTTTAAATGTTCTTGGGTCTTCCTGTCATGTGATCAGTCACATGACAGGAATCAGGAAGTAGACCAGTATAAAGCAAGCAGCATGTCAAACAATCAGGGTCACTGACCGAAGGAATGCACCAGCTGGATTGAGGAGTTGTTTTAAGGATTTACCATTCCAGCATTTCACTTGTTTTGGATTATCACTTTCTTGGGATTGTATATACACCGGTGGACACTTTTACATTGGAACTTACAGTACGCTGGATTTCTTAAGGACTGTTTTAACGGTATGGAACTGATAGACTCTGTGCTTTTAACAGCCTAGGATTTCTAGTTTTATTGTGTTTAATCTGACCCCTTTTAATTATTGTGACATCTTCCAATAAGGCCGATCGTTACAAATCTTGATACACTTTATTTTAAGTAGCTTATGTCAGTGTACTTACATTTATAATTACGTTGTATAAAGTCTGCAACACATATGTAACAATCTTTTGGTTAAATAAGTAGCTGTGTAACAGTAGCTGCCTATTACATCTACATAATTACAAACTGTAATTACAGGCTGTTCTATAACTTAGTTACATGGTAAGTACATTTTCTTTCATGTAAGTACAACAGCTACTACTTAGTACTTAATTAGTTAATTACTCTGTATTATGGACACCTTAAAATAAAGTGTTACCCCGTTTCTCAATATGCATTCTTGTCTCTTCTTGTGGACTTGTGAAAGGTCATTGCCCAAAAACCCGCGTAATTTTCAAAATATTACTGTTATTGTGTCATGAAATGTTGTTTTAAGAGCTCTTCAGGTGAGAATGTAGTTGTTTAAAACTCAAATCTGCGGTTTATTTATAAAGATAGCACTGATTTCGGAGCTCCAGGTGCTCAGTGCTCATGTATCCGCCGAGAGCAGCCTTAGCTCGGGTAGTCCTTCCTACATTTGCTGCTGGCTCTGATGTCTCTGTAGTGATTAAACATGAGATACAATTTGTTTTGAGTATATTAAACAGGCATTTGTGGTCTCATTAATCTATTATTTGTTCCTGGTCATATCGTTTTGGCTGAGCACAAATGAAATGATAAAATGTGACTTATACATCAATCGACTTGTATGCTTATTTCCAGTGGCGTACCGTGGGGTTTGATTCAGGGCCTTCAGTGAGCAACTGTAAACTACATGCACACATCTTACACATCTCTGTTACAGCTAACACAGGCATATGCATATAATGCACATATTATGCCGCACGACAAGCTCTCAACAACAATGACGGCTGATCAACAATTTCAGCAGTAGTCTAGATTAGTGTGGGTTCCCTACATGGATCAGTAAAAGTAATCTGCTATGCACATTCACGTCACTCTAAAATGACGACGCGCCCACAGCAGCAAAACTGTACAAATGCCGGACATCCACACACCACACCACAGTATTATCAACACACCATGTACACCTCCATAACAATGTGCATGATACAATACTTATCTAATAATAATGCACTCACCTGTCACTTGTAAATAGAGTCCACGGGTCTGTCATTCCATGTCCCTTTACTCGTATTAAAAAGTAAACACAGCCAACAAAATAACTTGTGCTCGGTGCTAGCTGTTAGCCACTCATAGTTGCAATCTTTGAAAAGGCGCATAAAAACTTTGCTGGCCTTTGTTAGCGAATTCAGTTTGGTCTTCCTTTCGCAGTTATTCTCTTTGGTCTCCAAAAGAGCACCTTGAAAAAAGCGTTATTAGTAGATGGGCAACAAGATCTGGTGTAGGCGCCCATGACTGCAGCTGTCATTTTCTTTTCGTTGAGTTTCACTTTCGTTCCTTGTAAATCCCTGACTAAACGGCGGTCTAACGCTGGGGGTAGCACTGGGCACGTAGCTGGACACAGAGGGCGGGCTGTCATTGAATGTCACAATTTGATTGGCTGATGATTCTGTCAGTAATAACGTAACACTCGTAACAAATCAGATGTGACGTCTTTCAACAAAAAGGTAGCACTATCTGTAGTGCTGGCCGCAGACTTTTTTTATATTCCAGTTCAACCTCAACTAAACTAATCACAGGCAATTTTGTAGACGTTACACAAATGAAAATGATACCCAAATAATCAATAAAAACAATTTTCACACAATTTTATTTTTTATATGGCCAGCAGAGAAGGCCCTGCTGCCCCTGACGGCCCACCACTGCTTATTTCATGCTAAAAAACAAGGTATCGATGATACAAGAATAGAACTGCCATGTTCTTTCATGTTCCAAGTATACATACAGTTCAGTAGTAACTGAGTGTCAATTTACAATAAAAAAGCTTAATTTGTCATGCATATAGCCTACTGTGCAGCCCCTCACTTATCTTCAAAAAACTTTGATGCAGCCCTCAAGTCAAAAAGTTTGCCCACCTGTGACATAGACTATAAGATTGTTTGTGTTTATTATAAGCTAGCGCTACGACCCAGAATCTGCCGCTCCTAAATGTACGGTCAGGAGCTGCTACTGCATGCTAATGAAATGTATACCAACAAATAAGACAGCATTCAAACTCAACTTTCAATGTTACTCTTCACCGTTATTTTACTTTATTGAATCATATGGGACAGAATACAGTGACAATTTAATGATGAAATACATACATTATATAAAACAATGTGATGCAACCTAAAAGTAATGTTCTTGGATCTAATAACAAGACACACCCTTTGAAGTTGAGACAGAAAACTGTATGCATGTTAAAATAATTAATTAAAATTTTAGATTTCAAACAGATGCTCCTTACACGGTGGATCTGATGAAGAAGCGTTTCAGACCAGAAGAAGCTGTGAAGATCACGGTCCTTTTAAAATATAAGATATGATAAGTTTCTATAATTGTTGTTTGACAGAGTGAATGTCTTCAGAATAAATGTGTTTGTGTGGTTTAATGTCACTGTATTTTCATTCTGATCTGTTTCTCTCTCAGATATAGCTCAGGCTGAGGGTAGAAGAGAAGAATCAAAACCGATCAATGGTAAACACCGAATACTGTCTGTACAGAGAAACTGTCACGGTTGGTGGAATCACTGTCTCATCTCTGCTTGTCTGTGTGTTGTGCGCGTGAATGGGTGTGGCGGAGCTCATTACCACGGGCTGATCAGCGCCAGGTGGAGCTCATTACGAGGGCTATTTAAAGACCTGCTAACCTGTGTCTCATTGTCAGATCGTCAGAGTTTCTCTGTGTTTCTGTCCAGCGTCTGTTTCTGTCTCCTGATGTGTTCCGGTCTCTACCCTGACTTCGGAGGATTCTGCTGCTGGATCTGGCTGCCCATTGCGTCCCTGCGCCCTTCTTCCATCTTCGCTGTGCACGAGCTCCGATTCCATCTGAACTCCGTTTATTGCTTTAAATAAACTGTTGCATATCCGCTACTGAATCCTTCTCTTGATTTCGTGACAGAACGATCTGACCATCAATGGATTCAGCGGAAAATCTTACCGTTCAGAAGGTACTTCTGAACAACAACGCGCGAATGGATCGGCAGGACGAACAGATGTTCGCCACCGGACGAGCCGTGCAAGCGTTAGTGGCGCAGGTGTCAGAGCTCACCACGCAAATCCAAAAAACGAGGATGCTCACTGCGCCACTCCCCCCGCCTGTTCCCCCAACTCATCTGAACAACGTGACTCAACGCGAGCCGTGGCTGCCAGCACCGGAAGTATACAACGGTGAGCCCAATCTGTGTCGAGCTCTTTTGGTCAAATGCTCTATGTTTTTTTCTCTGCAACCGCAGACCTTCGCCACAGAGGATTCCAAGGTGGCGTTAGTCCTCACACGGCTGTCCGGGAAGGCGGCCTTATGGGGAACGGCGGTGTGGGAGAATCATCATTCCTGTTGTTCCTCGTTCCACACACTATCGGCGGAGATGAGGAGGGTCTTCGACCGCGCGATCGTCGGGCGCGAAGCGGCGCGCAGGCTGGCCGATCTCCGCCAGGATGAAAGATCGGTTTCGGACTTCTCTATAGAGTTCCGAACCCTGGCGGCCGAGTGCAAGTGGAACGAGGAGGCGCAGTGGGACATGTTCCTGCATGGGTTGGCTGATCGGGTCCAGAGGGAGATGGTTATCGCGGAGTTACCTACGAGCTTGGATGGTCTGATCGAGTTAGTCCTCCGCGTGTACTCACGGCTACAGCAACGGGATCAGCGAACTCAGCAGCAGGTGTCTATTGTGCCTGATAATTCCCCTGTGGACTCTGTACGCACGATCAGCCACCGGTCCAACAGCGAACCCATGCAGGTTGGTAGAGCTCGGCTTTCCCGGGAGGAGAGAGAGCGTCGACGCAAGGGAGGATTGTGCTTGTACTGCGGTGCGTTGGGGCACTTTCTGACGGAGTGCCCAGTAAAAGCGCAAGCCCGGCAGTAGAACGGAGGTTACTGTCGGGTGGAGTATCCGTCAACCAATCCTTCAACACCACCCTCCTCCCGGTAAGATTGCAATGGACGGCCGGCGGACATGACGGGCCGGCCTTGCTGGATTCGGGGGCAGAAGGGAACTTCCTGGACCGCACTCTGGCTCACCACCTCCAGATTCCCACAACCTCGCTCCGTCACAAGATCCCGGTCAGTGCACTTAACGGACAATCACTTCCCGACATCACTCACTCCACTCTACCCGTCACCCTCATCACATCTGGCAACCACACTGAGACTATCCAGTTCCTGCTCACCGACTCACCTATGGCTCCGGTGGTGCTGGGTCATCCGTGGCTCGTCCGGCACAACCCGAGAGTCAATTGGGGCCAGGGTTCAGTCTCGGAGTGGAGCAAGGAGTGTTATGCGTCTTGTCTTGTGTCTGCTTGTTCCCCTGTGTCTTGTGTTTCGTTGCAGGATGAGGCGGTGAGTCTGTCAAACGTGCCCAAGGAGTATCTGGACCTGAAGGAGGTGTTCAGTAAGTCCAGGGCTGCTTCTCTTCCTCCACATCGTCCCTATGACTGTGCTATAGACCTAGTTCCAGGTACGTCTCCGCCTAAGGGCAGGTTATATTCGCTTTCTGTTCCGGAAAGGGAGGTCATGGAGAAATATATTTCTGATTCTCTAGCAGCCGGGCTCATCGGTCCTTCCTCTTCTCCCGCTGGGGCAGGGTTCTTTTTTGTGGGGAAGAAGGATGGTTCCCTGCGACCTTGCATCGATTATCGAGGGTTGAACAACATCACGGTAAAGAACACTTACCCTTTGCCGTTGATGTCTTCAGCGTTCGAGCGGTTGCAGGGAGCATCCGTCTTTACCAAATTAGATTTGCGCAACGCTTATCATTTGGTCTGCATTAGGAAGGGGGATGAGTGGAAGACCGCGTTTAATACCCCCAGGGGGCACTTTGAATATCTGGTTATGCCCTTCGGGCTATCCAACTCCCCCGCGGTTTTCCAAGCACTCGTTAATGACGTGCTGAGAGACATGGTCGATCAGTTCATATATGTCTACCTGGATGACATATTGATATTTTCTTCCTCTCTCCAGGAACATGTTCAGCACGTCAGGCGAGTGCTCCAGAGGCTGCTCGAGAATGGGCTTTTTGTCAAGGCGGAGAAGTGCGCGTTCCATGCACAGTCAGTTCCATTTTTGGGCTACATCGTCTCGTCCGAGGGGATACGCATGGATCCTGACAAAGTTAAGGCTGTGCTGGATTGGCCAACCCCAGATTCCCGTAAGGCCCTGCAGAGGTTTCTGGGGTTCGGCAATTTTTACAGGCGTTTTATTCGCAATTTCAGCCAACTAGCCGTTCCTCTGACTGCCTTGACCTCCCCCAAGACGACGTTCAGGTGGTCTGAGGCAGCCAAGGCTGCTTTTACCAACCTCAAGAGCCGCTTTGTTTCAGCTCCCATTCTCATTGCCCCTGATCCCACACGTCAGTTTGTGGTGGAGGTCGATGCGTCAGAGGTGGGGGCAGGTGCGGTTCTTTCCCAGCGCTCCTCCTCGGACGACAAGGTGCATCCTTGCACGTTCTTTTCTCATCGTTTGTCGTCCGCCTAACGTAATTACGACATTGGTAACAGAGAGCTGCTGGCAGTCAAGTTAGCCTTGGAAGAGTGGCGCCATTGGCTAGAGGGTTCGGGGGTACCCTTTATAGTCTGGACGGACCATAAGAACCTCGAGTATATAAGATCCGCTAAACGTCTTAACTCCAGGCAGGCTCGGTGGGCTCTTTTTTTCGGCCGTTTTGAGTTTTCTCTATCCTACCGTCCGGGTTCTAAGAACATCAAACCCGATGCTTTATCTCGCATTTTTGATCATTCCGAGCGCCCGTCCACTCCCGAGTGCATTATACCTGAGAGACTCGTGGTCTCCACACTCATATGGGAGGTCGAAGCGAAGGTTCGCACAGCCTTAGAAGGGGTAACGCCTCCGCCCGGGGGCCCACCGGGTCGGTTATTTGTGCCGGAGAGATTACGGTCCGACGTCATTCGGTGGGGTCACTGTTCCAATGTGGCGTGTCATCCAGGAGTCAATCGTACCGGCTTTCTGGTTAAACAGCGATTCTGGTGGCGTTCCATGGCTCGTGACATCCGAGATTTTGTTTTGGCCTGTTCAGTTTGTGCTCGTGGTAAGACTTCCAATCGAACCCCGGAAGGGTTACTTCAACTGCTGTCGGTCCCTTCGAGACCCTGGTCTCACATCGCGCTCGATTTTGTTACTGCCCTCCCGCCCTCCCAGGGCAATACGGTCGTTTTGACCGTAGTGGACCGGTTCTCGAAGGCGGCCCATTTCATTCCCTTGCCCAAATTACCCTCAGCCAAGGAGACAGCGGTTACTATCGTTGATCACGTCTTTCGCATTCATGGCCTCCCGATGGACGTGGTTTCCGATAGGGGACCCCAATTCATTTCCAAATTTTGGAGAGAGTTCTGTCGGTTACTAGGGGCGAGTGTCAGTCTGTCCTCTGGGTTTCATCCTCAGAGCAACGGCCAAACGGAGCGGGCCAACCAGGACCTTGAGAGAGTATTACGATGTTTGGTCACTCAGAATCCCGCCTCCTGGAGCCAGCACCTCTCATGGGTTGAGTACGCTCACAACTCGTTACCAGTGTCGTCCACGGGCCTTTCGCCTTTTGAGTGTAGTTTAGGTTACCAGCCACCTATTTTTCCTAGTCTGGAATCCGAAGTCGCGGTCCCCTCTGCCCACGCCTTCGTCCAGAAGTGCCATCTCACTTGGAGAAGAGCCCGTGAGACTCTCCTCCGAGTGGGAGCGCGCACTAAGGCTCAGGCCGATCGCCACCGGTCGAAGCCTCCCGTATACGTTGTTGGTCAAAAAGTGTGGCTTTCTTCTAAGAACATTCCGCTCCGCTCCGTCTGTAATAAACTTGCTCCTAAATTCATTGGCCCGTTTCCTGTCACCAAGATCCTTAGTCCGGTGGCAGTCCGCCTCAAACTTCCTCCGGCGTACAGGAGAATTCATCCCGTGTTTCATGTCTCTAAATTAAAGCCCATTTTTCGTTCACCCCTTAATCCGCCTGTCCCGGTTCCTCCACCGCCGCGTCTCGTAGACGGGGAACCAACGTATTCGGTCAATCGTATTCTGGACTCGAGGCGGAGGGGACGCGGATTCCAGTATTTGGTGGACTGGGAAGGTTACGGTCCGGAGGAGAGAAGTTGGGTTCCTGCCAGGGACATTCTGGATCACTCCCTTATTGATGATTACAATCAACGGGTAAGGTTGGCTGGGAGCGCCAGGGGGCGCTCCTAGGAGGAGGGGTACTGTCACGGTTGGTGGATTCACAGTCTCATCTCTGCTTGTCTGTGTGTTGTGCGCGTGAATGGGTGTGGCGGAGCTCATTACCACGGGCTGATCAGCGCCAGGTGGAGCTCATTACGAGGGCTATTTAAAGACCTGCTAACCTGTGTCTCATTGTCAGATCGTCAGAGTTTCTCTGTGTTCCTGTCCAGCGTCTGTTTCTGTCTCCTGATGTGTTCCGGTCTCTACCCTGACTTCGGAGGATTCTGCTGCTGGATCTGGCTGCCCATTGCGTCCCTGCGCCCTTCTTCCATCTTCGCTGTGCACGAGCTCCGATTCCATCTGAACTCCGTTTATTGCTTTAAATAAACTGTTGCATATCCGCTACTGAATCCTTCTCTTGATTTTGTGACAGAAACCACAAATTTGGGTTTATTCGGTAACACTTTATAATAACTGCTCACTATGAATCATTAGTTAAGCATTAGTAAATAGTCAATTCATCCTTTATAAAGCATTGTTCCAACATTAATAGGCATTAGTAAGCAGTTTATAAATACAGCTATAAATGTTTTGTTCTTGAGCATATCTATATGATAATAATTGTATTTTCATACTTTATTAACGATCAATTTATAATTTATAAATATTACATTATTTACAAACCAGTTATTTAGGAGTTGTCAGTGGTTCATAAGATCATTTAGAAAGTGTAAGTAAATGATTCATAAACTATTTAAATGTACATTTATAAATATTATTATTTAGACACATGATAATAATTGCTCAGTGTGTTAATAAATGTTTTATTAACACATATTCCTGCTGTGATTCATGATTAAGTCAGGTAGTTATAAAACATTTAGTAGTTGCCAGTCATCTATTTGTGTGAGCTCATCTAAAGTGAGGAACATTTATATCTTATAAAGCTTTTACAAAGCAGATTTAAAAGCTCATTTATCTTCCAAACAGAAAAGTTAGACAAACACAACACAAAGGGATACAGAACTCAGACATATTTATTTCAAGATGCAAAACAAAATAAAACTGTACAACTGTACGCTTGATTAAAAAAATGAAAAATAAACCTCTGCAATTTCATAGAAAAAAATAAATAAAGTTGTACAGTTTCATTTTTTGCATCTTGAAATAAATATTTCTGAGTTCTGTTTCCCTTTGTGTTGTGTTTGTTTATATTTTCTATTAGGAACATAACTGAGCCTTTAAATCTCTTTGTAATAGATATGCCTTATAAGTAAAGAACAAGGCATTTATAGCTGTATTTATAAACTGCTTACTAATGACTATTAATGTTGGGACAATGCTTTATTAAGGATGAACTGACTATTTACTAATGCTTACCTAATGATTCATAGCGTGCAGTTATTATAAAGTGTTACCGTTTATTCTCATTTTAGTCATATAAACTCCTTCTGTAACAGCAATAAGAATGTGATATAATTATATAGGATATAATTTTGATTATATCAAATGAATACAATTGTTTACACAAACTAATTTAGTGGTACAATTTAGTGATACAATCACTTCGTATGAACAGAGCAAGTTTAAAACAATAACATCAAACCTCATGTATCAGTATCTCATTTGGGGGGGCATGGCATGTGAATGCCCCCTTTCCCTCCCTTCTGCTGAACGTGATCCAATTCAAAAGTGAAAGCGAAAAAACAGCGTGCAAAAGAAAGCAATTGCACGTGATTGCACACATTCCTGTGCGTCAGTGATTGCACACGCCACTAAAGAATCAGTGCTGTTAATCATTTAATGCAGTTATCACAATCAACTAATTTGCCGATAAAGCAGTTTAATTGAATGCAATGAGGACTTGAAGCAAAACGTTTCAATAAGAAACAGTGTGTGGAATTGGATATGCATGCACAACATCTTTCAAGCACTTAAAATTGTATTTTTAATGTGATATTAGTTTAGTTTTCTACTGTGAAACAACGGACCGGGTCAGTGTTGCCGACTTGTGGAACAACTGATAAGTGCAAAACCAAGTCAATTCACATGTGTGACCTGCGTGTACAAAGTATGCACAGTTACAAAAATCAGATGCGTGTACAGTATGTGTGTACTATTTAGGTGACGGAATTTGTCATACGCACTGTACGCGGACCCTCGTGTACACTTAAAAATGGAAGTATACTTTGGCCTTAAATCTTTTTGCGTAGCACCAGAACCTGTTCATGTACCCCCTGTCTATGGTACACATAACCCTGGCTGAGAATCACTGAGCTAGATCATCATATTAGAAATGTGTTAGGAATGGATGCAGGATCATGAGAATCACACTGTTCATGTCTGTTGATTTCCACAGAAACATTCACCAACAGTGATCCCAGAACCAGGAACGACTTCCTACAATGTAAGAAAACAAGCAGAAGAACTCACTGAGCGTGTTCATGTTCTTCTGTAGAAGAGTTTTATAACTGATGATGTAAATGATGATTTGCACAGGATATCTGGTAAACCCCATATGTAATATGTCATATATCAGTGGTGGACAAAGTGCACAGATCAAGTACTTGAGTAAAAGTACAGATACATATAATAAAATATTACTCCATTAAAAGTAAAAGTACTGCTTTTTCAATTTTACTCGAGTGAAAGTACAAAAGTACTCAATTTTTTATCTACTTAAGTAAAAAAGTACTGATAGATATATTTATTTTGCAATTGTATATAGACTACTTTATTTAATTTTATATTAGCACATATTTTTATAATCCTACTGCCCAAAATACCTGGGATTTTCCCAAAATAACCACTATATGGAGTCAAGGTATATATGTTGTTGTTGATATGGACTATGTTGATGAGAGTGATGTAGTAATGTTCACTGTGAAGCTGAGAGAAAACAGATTTGACCATATCATTTTCACCAGTAAGAAAAAAGTGTTTTAAAACTTGTTGTTTTGCAGAACGTCACAGTTATATATGACACGAGAATTAGGCCTGAAGTTAGGAAGAACATTTTAAGGAAAATATAATTATATTTTCATAATGATTTTTTTCTTCTCAGACCTTGTCTGTGGTGTTAAAACACTCCTGGCCAAATGCCCCCAGAGGACATCACTTCCCACTTTGATAATTACTGTAGTTATGTTCTGAACATCACATCCTTTCTTTTTACCTCAGATGTAATCTATCTAGGTGGTTGAATAAAAATATTTGGACTTTATCTAAAAATTTCCTCAACTTAGCACCAGCAAGCTTGTTAGCTAGACAGTTAGCATCCGCTAACAATATTTACTTATTTTCAGTATGGTTATGAATAAACATTCATATCTGTCTACTCGGCTAGATGATCTAAACAATATAAAAAATGATACTGTTGATAAACAATATAAAAACATACGTCACATAGGGCTAAATGCGTAGCATTTTAATAAAACTGCTAACGTTACAGCAGCGGGGAATATAAACGTACATGAGTTATTTTATTTAATCTGTGTTATTTTAATGTTTCGTTTTTTGACCTAAAACATAGAGACACTGACATTGATCTGTCTGCATTCAAGCATTTCAGAGGGCTTAAATAGATCACCCTTTACAGCAGATTTAGTTCACAAACAACTGACAGTTTTGACCTAAATATGATTTTCAGTTACAATAATTAATCCTAAAATTCAACATTAGTAACTTACTTTTCGCAGCATCAGTCGCGCGCGCTCACAAGATCTCCCGGTTCTTTACTTGTGAGTTCAGTTCACTGGAGACTCCAAGGAGTTTCACACTGTTAAAAATTTAAAAGCCAAACATGACCTCTGCACAGGTAAGCCTAAAAGCGCGGGTGGCTAAGAAGAATCCAAAGATGACTAGCAAAGCCATCCTGAATAATCTAAGTAATGCTGGTACCAAGATTTCAAGGCAGACACTCAAGCGCACTTCACACGGCTGATGCAGAGTAAGACTCCACTTCTTCAAGACAGAAATACTCACCTAACCTTTGCAAAATCTCACCTGGACAAAGAAGAAGCCTTTTGGTCATCGATCCTGAGACAACAATCGAATTGTTTGGACATAAGGATTTGACTTTTGTTTAGAGAAAAAAGAAGCATTTAACCCAAAGAACACTGTCCGCACAGTCAAACATGGTGGTGGCAACATCATGATTTTAGGGGTGTTTTTCATTCAATGGGCCAGGCAACCTTCTGAAAGTAAATGGCATCATGAAAAAAAACAGCAATCAGACAAAAAAAAAAAAAAGGGTACACAGTGGACCTTCCAACAAGATAACGCTCAAAAACACAGCAAAAGTGGTCAAGAACTGGTTGGCAGAGAACAATATTATAGTTTTTGGCCAAGCCAGAGTCCAGACCTGAATCTGAATTTGTGGAGAGAACTGAAGACCAGAGTGATGGCAAAGAAGTCCTCTATGTTACTCCTTGTTTATCCTTCTTTAATACATTTATTCTTTTTACACTGTTGTACAGTTTTTAGGATGAGAGCGGGGACTCCAGGGATCCTTTAATTGTTGCAGGTTTTGTCTTTCTCTTTGAGTAGAGGTAACTTATTCGTAACACCAATTATATAAACTTGACCGCTGTGATCAAAAATTGCCATTGATTATTGAGAGAGGGTATTGTGGACATGGAATCTTTTGTCAAAATGTAAAAAGAAAGAAAGGAAAAAAAATCTTTATTAATATCTCGCAGTGTCTTTTTTGTTACCTTTTTGTGTCATTTTCAGCCACAAGATGCTTATTTGTCAAATAAAACTTCACCATAATTAAAAATTTGGCCTGGGTATTTCATATATGTAAACATACAGTATATTACATTTCCATATGGGGCTGTACTGAAACATTGCTGATACATCGAACAGAGACCATGAAGAGTTCATCTGCATGAAGATTCATAATTCCTGATTCTGATGTGTTTTATCTCCACCAGGTTCCCATCAGCTCACTATGGATCTGAACACAGCACATAAAGCTCTCCATCTGTCTGAGGGAAATAGAGGGTTTACTGTCCCTGGCGAACTCCAGTCATATTCTGATCATCCAGACAGAGTTGACTGTGCACATCAGGTGTTGTGTTGAGAGAGTGTGTGTGGACGCTGTTACTGGGATATTGAGTGGAGATGTGTATAGTGTTGTGTGTATTTCAGTGTCATATAAGAGCATGCGGAGGACAGGAGTGGGTATTGAGTGTTGGTTTGGATCTAATGATCAGTCCTGGATTCTGGTCTGCTGTCCCACCCGTTACGTGTTCTGGCACAATAAGATACGAACGGTTCTCCCTCTAGAGTCCAGCGGTAGAAGAATAGCACTGTTTGTGGATCACAGTGCAGGAACTCTGTCCTTCTACAGCGTCTCTGACACAATGAGCCTCATCCACACAGAACACACCACATTCACTCAGCCGCTCTATCCTGGGTTTGTGTGTAATTATATTGGATCATTAGTGAAACTGTGTTGAGGAATCAGATTGACGAGAGATTCTACCCATAGTGCTTTTCGCTGCATGATAAATCAGTAACAGTGAGATGTTATAGACCCAGAAAGCAAGCAACCATTGAAACAATGTTAAGTCAATGTTGATGCGTCAACGCTAACAGCATTGAATTAATGTTGCACCAACAAGTAATGTTAAAACAAGATGGAGATTTCAACAGAAAATCAATAAAAATGTCACTGAATCAATGTTATGAATTGATGTTGGTTCAACATTACTTTTGCACCTGCAATTAATGTTGAAACAATGGTGAGATTTCAACAAAAACTCAATGATAATGTCATTGAATTAATGTTATGAAGTGATGTTTGTTTAATATCACTTTTGCACTCGCAGTTAGTGTTGAAACAGGATTGAGATTTCAACAAAAAAAAATCCACTGAATCAATGTTACACTATGATTGATTCTACTGTACATCACTGCTTTTGAATCAACAATGAAATGAACAAAAATAATCGATGGTAATGTCATTGAATCAGTGTTACACTATGATGTGGATTCTACATCACTGCTGTTGAATTGGTATTAAAACTACCAAAAATGATCATTGGTAGCAGTGTGTAATACAATCACAATATTAATGTGATGTTAATTTTAAATCATTTTTGTTGAAACATTGAAAACACAACTGACGTGTCAACATAAAATAATGTTGACATCTGATGTACAGTACCAAGTTAATGTTGTAACAACATTAATATTTCTGACCATTTCAAAGTTTGTGTAAAACCTTTTCAAACATAAATGACACCTTTCCAGCAGTTGAGTCAATTTATTTTATTTGACAGTTTAATACAATCAATCAATCAATAAATAAAAAAGTGGGGCAAAAATGACAAAAGCATTACAACTGTAACGTGAGGTGAAAAACAAAGAAGAACAAAGAAGAGCTGGATCCGAGTGCAAAGTGAGTTTTACTAAGAAAATAAACAAAGACTAAACACATAGACCGGATCTCCAGGAACAGAAAGAGCAAACCGGGAAACAGAATGAGAACTCAAACGAAACAGCCACGAAGAACAAGACCAGCAGGGGGGTTTTCCAGAAAGCGGGTTATGTGACATACCCGGGTAAGTTTGAGGATAAGCAAGCGAATAACCTCAGCTTTCGGTTCCAAAATCGGAGGTAATTTTCAGGATATGTAAGTAACCATAGCAACTTGCTTTCTGAAGATAACCTGCCCTACAGGTTATGTTCCATGGTTAGTTCACTTTAGACCATCAGCTCACGTGTGATCTACTGACAAGCCCTCAGTGAGCGTGACAGATTGTGCACAATATTATTACTATATAAATCAAATCAAATCAAATCACTTTTATTGTCACATCACCACAGCACAAGTGCCTTGGTGAGTGAAATTCTTGAGAGCGTGCTCCAGACAGTGCAAGAAAAAAAACAAAAACAATTTACATATAGGCAGTACATATTTACAGACTGTACAGAAGACAATGTGCAAAATGCACATACATATACTCAATACACAGTGTACTATAAAGACATACTTAGTTACCAATACACCGTATGTACACATTCTACATTATGTACACATCTATACATAGTAATATGTGAAGGTGCAACAGATTGTACATTTACAACAGATTAGTTGTGCAATAGATAGTTGTGCAAAGGTGTCTTGTCGATGGTGATGGGTGTGTGTTCTCTGCTCTGTCTCCTGAAATCCACCACCAGCTCCTTGGTCTTGTCGATGTTGAGTGAGAGGTGGTTCTCCTGACACCATTTAGTCAGGGTACTCACCTCCTCTCTGTAGGCCGTCTCATCGTTGTCGGTGATCAGGCCTATCACTGTTGTGTCATCGGCAAATTTGACGATGACGTTGGAGCTGTGTGTAGCTGTACAGTCGTGTGTCTGTTTTGATTGGAACTACATCCTCTATACACTTCCTGATGAAACACGTGACCGTATCTGAATACGCCTCTATGTCGTCATCAGACTCTGCCCGGAACATGTCCCAGTCCACGTGATCAAAACAGTCCTGTAGTATAGCGTCCGATTGGTCCGACCAGCATTGAATTGTCCTGAGGGCGGGTGCTTCTCGTTTCAGTTTCTGCCTATAAGCAGGCAGAAGCAGAACGGAGGAGTGATCCGATTTGCCGAAAGGTGGGCGGGGGAGGGATTTGTAACCGTCCCGGAAGGGGGAGTAGCAATGGTCAAGTACACGATCACGACGCGTGTTGATGGTGATGTGTTGAAAGTATTTTGGAGCTATTGTTCTGAAGTTGGCTTTATTAAAGTCCCCCGTAATAACAAACGCTGCATCTGGGTGCGCGGTTTCCTGATCACTTATATTCCCGTACAGTTCCCTGAGTGCCTGGTCTGTGTTGGCTTGAGGGGAATGTAGACAGCCGTGATTGTGATCGCTGTAAATTTCCTCGGCAGCCAGAATGGTCGACACAGGAGCATATGAAATTCCAGATCAGGGGAGCAGAAGGATTTAATAGAGTGTAGGTTCCTTTCATCACACCACGAGTTGTTGATATAGAAACAAACGCCCCCACCTCTGCTTTTCCCTGTGAGCTCTTTCGTTCTGTCCGAGCGATGCACGGAGAAGCCCGTGAGCTCGATGGCTGAGTCTGGAACCATTGCAGACATCCAGGTTTCTGTGAGGCAAATAACGCAGCAGTCCCTTGTTTCTCGTTGGTATGAGATGCGCGCATGCAGTTCAGAGTTTGTTATCCAGTGACTGAATGTTAGCCAGCAAAATGGTTGGGAGAGGAGGTCGAAAGACACGTCGTCTCAGTCTGACGAGAACGCCAGCTCTCTTCCCTCTTTTCCGGCTACGTTTCTTTCGTCGTGGTCGTGCGTTCCAGACAAAGGGCTCTGATGCGGTGTCCGTGAACAATCCACCGGCGTTCAGGAACTCAAAGTCCGGTTTGCATTGTGCGACGGAAGAACTGATGTTTAAAAGCGTGTCTCTATCGTAGACAGTTATACTAATGACATCTAACACGTAAAACAACAAAAAAACAAACAAAACATACGAAAACCTGCAGAGTTTTCTCGGAGCTCGCAACACGTCTGCCATCCTTGGCGCCATCTTGACTCATCATCATATATGACTCATTATATATAGTTATATAATTGACAATATTATAGTTTATATATAGACGTATATATATATATGTGTATTAGGGGTGGCACGGTACATGTATTCGTACCGAACCGTCACGGTACAGGCATCTCGGTTCGGTGCATGAGGCCTTACGACGAATACAGGCAATTCACCCCCAATCCAGAAGGAGGCGCCCGCAGCAATGCAACGCTGTTTGATAACCGCCAGCAGAAGAACAGCGAATGCCAACGGTGACACAGAGGCAGGTGCGCTGATGTTTGGCTCACTGTATTTTATTTTGATAAAGTACCAACTGGCTGTCAAGTTAGCAATGCTGGAACTGATGTGTTTTGTGTGTGTGTGTGCGCGCTCCGGCGCGATCACTTCAACTGTTTCCTTATACCAGCAGAATCAACTTTAAACACTTATTGTCTTATTAATAATCTCTGAATAAAGGTCTGCTTTTATTTGTGTACACTCACAATGAAAACAAAACAGATTTTATATATATAACATGTAATAATATTTAGTATTTTCACATCTAGATGGAAAAAAATTGTCATTTGCACTACTGTCTGTTCAAAATAAATGAAAAGAAACTAAGCATAATAGATTTTTTTTTTCATGTTGTACTGAAATCGCATCGAACCGTGACCCCGAACCGAGGTACGTACTGAACCGTGACATCTGTGTACCGTACCACCCCTAATATGTATGTATTATATTATAAGTAGTATAAAAGGTAATATTATATTATTCCAATTTGGTTATATTTATTTTATTGTCATAATAATAGTTATATTTATATATTAATCATAAAACACTATTATAACAAGGTAATGTTTATTTTATTCTAATATATTTATTATATTTTATTGTCGTCTCACACATCATGGATCTGCATTTTCTATAATGTATTTCTATAATAAAAAACATATGTGATATGTCTTATCAGAATCAGAAATCAGAATCAGAAAGAGCTTTTATTGCCAAGTATGCTTGCGCATACAAGGAATTTGTTTTAGTGTCATAAGCTTTCAGTTCACAGAGACAACTACACACAGACAATAACAATAAGATACACATATGTAAATATAAAAAAAAAAATGAAAAAGAAAAATAATTTGAAACAAATGATTGTATATACAGTTGTGCTATAGATGATAGAATGGGATAGAATAGAAGGAGATGCAGGGATGTGCTAGGATGGAGGTGGTAGCAAATAAATATAAGGTTATTGCATTGTTATTGCATAATTGGGGGGGGGGCATTTAACTAGGGGTGTCCCCTACTAAGGATTTTCATAGTCGAATCGGAATTTTCGAATCTTGCCGACTGATAGTCGGATCATATGTTTGGGGGCGGGGCAAAATACATTGCCAAGAGACAGTCATAGTTACTGACGTTAACACACAGGGAAAATGTGTAAAGGACACCTCGCAGATACAAAAATAATGTTTTATGTTTAGATTAAAATATAGTTAACATTAAACGCCAGCGCAACCATAATAATTTAAAAAAAATGTACAACAGTGCTCTCATTATACCGTTATGTAGGCTATATGACAGTAGTTATTAATGTTCTGCATTTCTGTTTTGAGCTGCGCGCTGAAGATGACCAGTAGAATGAAGCATTTGATAGCAGTTTTTTTAATCAATGGGATTTAACTCATTTATCTAATATAGAATACGCTTCGTTATTTATAAAACATAACGTTAATATTACGACTTACAGGCTACCTGCACAGAATGCCCCGAATGCAGAAGTGAACGTGTCCGCGCGACTCTGAATGAGCTCCTTTTGTGGACACTTTCTTCACGCAACAATGTGTAGAAACACGGCAACCAAACTCTAAAAATTCACAGCGTTTTATTATAATAGTGTTCTCATTATAATGTTATGTATATGACAGTCCCAGTCATAGTTATTAATATTATGCGTTGTTGTTTGTACTGCTCGTGCTGCGGTTGATAATCACTGTACAATGAAGCGCTTTACTTCAGCGCGATGCATCTTATGCGAGATAAATAATACACAATATATAATCTGGCTGCCATGTTTTGAAATCACTTATACTCCACCTGATTGAAAAAAATCCAGTCTTTAACTCTGTCAGTGTCAGTTTGAGTCTTGTTAAAGTTTTAAATCCCTGCCGCCAAGATGCTTCTCTGTCGGTCACGGATTATGGAAAGTGAAACTTAACTTAAATCTATAGGGGTGGTTGAATTTATTCGTTAAAATATTTATTTAAAGCTTCTTTCTTTTCAGATTCTTATTTACACCATTATCATAATAGGCTGTATATTAACTTATTAGGAGAAAACCAGTAGTTCTATGTGAAATCAGACATTTCAGCACCCTCATATAGCCAAAATGGCATGATCCTAACACACTGCGAATATTCGACTGTGAGATTGGGAGTCGAATCAGGCTCCTCCAATCGAAGCATCGAATCATCGCCTATTCGGGGTCACCCCTACATTTAACTGTTCATAAGGTAGATTGCCTGGGGGAAGAAACTGTTCTTGTGCCTGACTGTCCTTGTAATTGGGGCTCTGTAGCACCGGCCAGATGGCAAAAGTTCAAAAAGGGGATGACTTGGATGTGAGGGATCCAGAGTGATTTTCTGAGCCCTTTTCCTTTAGTTCTTGAAGGGTTGTAAGGGGGTTTACCGATAATACATTCAGCACTCCGAACCGTTCTCTGTAGTCTTCTGATCCCTGATTTTGTAGCTGAGCCAAACCAGACAGTTATTGAAGTGCACAGGACAGACTCAGTGACGGCTGAGTAGAACTGTTTCAGCAGCTCCTGTGGCTGGTTAAACTTCCTCAGCTGACGAAGAAAGTACAACCTCTGCTGGGCCTTTCTCACAATGGAGTCTATGTGATTGTACCACTTCAGGTCCTGGGAGATGGTGGTTCCCAGGAATCTGAATGACTCCACTGTTGTTACAGTGCTGTTCATGATGGTGAGTGGGGGGAGAGCAGGGGGGTTTCTCCTGAAGTCCACGATCATCTCCACTGTTTTGAGCGTGTTAAGCTCCAGGTTGTTAAGACTGCACCAGACAGCCAGCTCCTTAACCTCCTGTCTGTAAGCAGGAGGTTTTCTAATATTACCACCCAAGCAAACAAAAATATTTCTTAATCAGTGGAAACTGTTACAGTGTTTTCTATCGCAATAAGTGCTTATGTTCAGTCAATAAAAATCGAATGTTGTTCTTAATTTGTTTGAGAACTGAGAAAGACCATTCCATTAATAGGCGTGGCGTCGTGGCCACATAACCACTTCGGGAGTGCATTATTTCTCTAATAATTTTAACAGCCTGGAGTCACAATCACACTTCGAGACATTGTTCAGATGATTTGTTTCATGACATTTGACATGTTTCTATGGAAGCCCGTTTCCGCCACTGAATAAAAAAAATTAAAAAAGGTTATTGCGACTTTTTATCTCACAATTCTGACTTTATTTTCTCAGAATTGTGAGACATAAACTCGCAATTGCGAGAAAAAAAGTCAGAATTGTGAGATAAAAGGTTGCAATTACCTTTTTTATTTTTTCCATATGTTTTCGTCCTGAAATCTCATGTGTGTTGAACTAGTACGCACCTCATCCCAAACCTTCCGTTGCAAATTCCAAAACGTCATTTTAGAGCTAATAACAGAGGCTTGAGCCATTCATATGCAGGCTAATGCAGTTATTAGAGAGAGAGATTAAGTGCGTGTGAATACCTGTGTCTATGCGTCTCTTAGCAGTGTTCAGCAGCAGCGTCTACTAATAGCGAATCTTTAAGTTGAACTGCTTCAAGAACCTCGCTACAGCTGCGAAACTATATTATTGATAAATTCGCGGGGCAACGCTGACAACAAGTTTCTGTGCGCGTCTCCGAGTGTGTGCGTGAGTGCGTGTCTGTACTGTGTGTGCATCTGTGAGAGAGAACGGGAAAAAGCAAGCGTGATTTCCGTACAGAAAAGAAGGTGGAAGACATGGAAATAGTTTGTCATTTTTTACCCTATTGTTTGTTATATTTATTTGCTCAATGTCTTCTGGGGTTTTGGTTCTTTTACTGTTGTAGATAGCCCATAGTATAACAAAAATATTATATCTCTTCATTGTGTTTGGGCCCCCCTTGACAAGCAAGCATAGGCACATGCCTAGAATGCCTATGCGTAAATCCGGCCCTGGACGTTAGAGCCACAGGTCTGTAGTCATTAATTCCTATTATCTTGGGTTTCTTTGGGACGGGGATGATGGAGGAGCATTTGAAGCATGAGGGGACTTCACACAACTCCAGAGATCTATTGAAGATCTGTGTGAAGATGGGGGCCAGCTGGTCAGCACAGGTTTTCAAGCAGGCTGGTGTCACACCGTCTGGGCCTGGTGACTTTCTTCTCTTGTTCTTCCTGAAGACCTGGTGCACATCTTCTTCACTGATCTGAAGTACAGGATGGGGGAGAGGGGGGTTACAGGAGGTGTTAACGGTGGTGTAGAGAGATGGTCAGGACGGGTGTGGGGGGTTTCAAATCTATTATATAATTAGCATCAAACAAGCAATATAATTATTTTGCTCAGTGATTGAAAGATTAAACAGAAAAAAGAAAAATTATTGCACAATCACCATTTAGGTGGCGATATGCACTAAGTATGCAAATTAGTTTTAAACGGAAGAAGAAGAAACGCTTTTTTTAGTGTCTGTTTCCATAGTGACTCGTCGATTCATCGCTCTGTTGAGAATGTCTTGAATCTTAACCAGGAACATACTCTGAGTTGAATGAACTTACTACCGGACTTGTTTCTGGAACCAGCATACCTTGAGTAAGCTAGGTTTGGGTTAATCAACTAAGAGCTCAGGGTATATGTGACGGTAAGTTAACCTTGCTTTCTGGAATAAAACCCTGGTGCATGTGTATCGTTTACCTGGGGAGGAGATGGCAGCAGGATGCACTCTGGGAGGAAAGCAGGCCGGTGGAGGCAGTGTTATGCCTGGCTTTCACGTGGATGTTTGATACATACCAGACCACATACAGACCTTCATGTCAACTGTGTTCCCTGATGGCAGTGGCCTCTTTCAGCAGGATAATGTACTCTGACACACTGCAGAGACAGCTCAGGACGGTTTGAGGAAAATTACAAGTTCAAGGTGTTGCCTTGGTCTCCAAACTAGCATCTATAGGATATTCTGGACCAACAGATCTGATCCAATGAGACCCCACCTCACAGCTTGCAGGAGTTAAAGGATCTGCTGCTGATGTGTTGGTGTCAGAGACTACAGGACACATTCAGAGGTCTTGTGGAGTCCAGGGGTCACCAGGAGCAAGGTTTGACAGCCGAGGAAGAGGAAGTGATCAAATTAACAGTCTCTCATTGAATGTCACCAAGGCAGCTTCAAATACCTTGGGGTCCAGCATTTCACTATAATACATTACATGTATATAATGTTGTCACAATAAAACACTTCTTATTTGTTATATTAAAAGGATCATTCACCCCAAAATGAAAATTCTGTTATTAATTACTCACCCTCATTCCAAACCCGTAAGACCTTCGTTTATCTTTGGAACACAATTTAAGATATTTTTGATGAAATCTGAGAGCTCTCTGACCCTCCCATAGACAGCAAGGATATTACCACGATCAAGACACTGAAAAGTACCAAGATGATCGAAAAAGTAGTTAATGTGACATCAGTGGTTCAACTGTTAAGTCAAGTCAAGTCACCTTTATTTATATTAACAATGCAAATTGTGTCAAAGCAACTGCACATGGGAACACTTCCCATAACACACAATGTACTTGTTACATCGTAAGAAGATTGACATCTACGCTAATATTAGTCTGTTTCTTTCTTATTCCGAGGTCACTGCAGTCACAAGATCAGATGGTGGATCAGCACCTAGAGACGACCTCTACAGCCCTGAACGTCAGCGGAGACCAGGACACCTAGATGAGCCCCAGAGACAGATCCCCAGTGAGGACCCCGTCACCTAGACAGCCATCGGGACAAGACCACTGGAACCAGTTGAGCCCTTACAATCTGACTTTGCAGCAGTTGGAATTGAACTGCTGGGTCGTCTGGTCAGAGGAGAACTGACCCCCGACTGAGCCTGGTTTCTCCCAAGGTTTTTTTCTCCGTTCTGTCACCGATGGAATTTTGGTTCCTTGCCGCTGTCGCCTCTGGCTTGCTTAGTTGGGGACACTTCATTTCCAGCAATATCGTCGACTTGATTGAACAGAAACTTTTTGAACTGAACTGAGCTGGACGATGCCATCACTGAATTCAATAATGAAATGCCTTTAACTGAAAATTGAGTGTTTAATCTTGTCATTTTACATTATTGACACACTATCTTCCTATTTTGATATTGTGCAGTTGCTTTGACACAATTTGTATTGTTAAAAGCACTATATAAATAAAGGTGACTTGACTTTGTGAGATAAGTTACAAAGCTCGCTATGTTATGTTATATTATGTTACAAAACTCGGATTTCATCAAAAATATCTTGTGTTCTGAAGATGAACGGAGGTCTTATGGGTTTGGAGCAACATGAGGGTGAGTAATTAATGACAGAATTTTCATTTTTGGGTGAACTATCCCTTTAACCAGTAGATGTCAAATTAAAACTCTTTAAACAAAACTATTGGACCATTGTTTTGGATCTTATCAATTGTAATAAATTGATTAGAATCAGTGTTAGTGCTGTATTAAGCCTTTTCGGGGCCCTGGGCTAACACAGCTTTGGACTGCACTGATTTATAAAGTGTAAATGCCTTAAACATTTGTAAATACATTTAGGATAATTTTCTAAAGATAAGGTACATTTTCAAAAGTATTAGAACACATCTCCTAACCTCCTAATCCACAATGTAACAATCAAAACATGGTTTAAATAAAAAAAAATATTTAACACTAATAATAATCAGTAAAATAAATGTGAAACATGTTATTGTCTTTTAGGTTCACTTTTCAGTGAAAAATGTGGAAAAATGTGGTAGTCTCAAGTGCACAAAATTCCACTGTCCACTTTGTCCCAAGGACAATATAAAATTTGAGGAAAGCTTACAGGCAACAGGCCATCTTCAGTCCCGTTTATCTTGGGTGGTAGTACATGGGAGTAAGTCGACCAAATTTTTGTTATGTTTACTACAAATAGGTATGCATTAACATTTGTTAACATTATTTTAAAAATACCTATTTCAGGTTATGATGCATATGATGGAATAATTTGAATCCACTTATATTTTTCTTTAAGGATAAACTGTTAACAGAAGATGACCCTCCATCATGCTTCAACTTCAAGGTGGTGACATTTTTTTATTTTCAGTGTTATTTGTTAACAGCCTGAGCTAACGGTTGCTATCTTATCAGTTATCAGGAGCATGGCTAAAGAAAATATTACTCAAAGCTGTTCTTGAAAAAGGAGATGCCGCCTACATGCCACTGGTTGGGATATAGTTGGAGAAGAAAGCTTCAGGAATCAGGCACACTTCTTGTGGCAGGAAAGTAAGTATTGACATTATTTATGTGGTTTTTGTTATGTTTTTTTAATGCTCATTTTTTTCCTTAGGTGTTGCATGTTGGGAAAATAAAACAGAAAAATATAGAAACCGACTTCTGGAAAATGTACTCCATCTCCACTTGTTTGGAGTGCCATGTTGAGTACAAAAGCTGCACACCTGGTATGTTTTGTGTAAATTAATGGTGAATAAACTAGCATTTAGTCTAGCTGTGGTTTTTAAAAGGAATACTTTGTCCAAAAAAATAGTAATAAAGTCAAATTTACTTGGTCTCATGTCGTCCCTTGGGGCTTAAAAGTTCTGGACACCATTTACTTGCATAGTGTCACGAATCCTGGCCATGAACTTCCATTCGCTCACCACCAGAGGTCACCCACTCACCACATGGACTCTTGCACTACACTACACTACTGGCACTTCATGATAAGACTACATTTCCCATAATCCATTGCACTGACGACACACAGCTGATTACACTGATCACACAGCTGATTGCACTGATTACACTGCTTACTTAAACCATAGACTTCCTCTTCCACTCTGCCGAGTATTGTATAGCGTTTATCACTCTCCTAGCGATAGCTACTCTACGGAGCCCACTCAGTTGTCATAGTCTTGCCTAGCCTTGTGTGTTTTCTAGTGTTTTGATTCTTGCCCGTGTTTCCTGGATTAACCCTTTGCCTTGCCATTCGGACTCTGTTTGCACCTCTCTTGGACTATTGCTTGTGTACCTGGATTATCTCTCTGCCTTGTCCTGTTGGATATTGTTTGCCGATCGTCGACCCATGCTTTCCCTAGTATTACTCTGTGTCTTGCCCGTGCCATACCTGTTTGCAGTTGATTGACCCTGCCTGTGTTTGTGACTGTTTATTAATAAAGCTTGCACACGGATCCTCACGTCTCGTTGACCCTGTTACAGAATACTCGGCCACACAAGGATCCAGCAGCTTCTCATGTGGATATTGGCCAGGTATGGACACTGCAAGAATGTTATTAACCCTCGAGCAGGGCTTGCGATCGCTCGAGGATTATGTACAAGAGTATTGGGAGATCGCTTATTATTCTGATCTGCCAGACTGTGTGCTCATAGACTTTTTTTTGTGAGGGCATTAACCATCCGCTCAAATCGCGATTAACCCTTGAAGGTCCCTGTTAGTCTCTAAGTGATTTTATGGACTATGCTTTATTGACTGTCGGTTCAGCGTTCACTGTGGGTGTCGCAGAGGAACATGACACCACACTCACTCGTGTAATGGCGGAGCACGCTCACAAAATGGCGGCGACAGCGGAGCTTGATCGCAAAATGGCGGACACAACAGCATCCCGTTCTGTCACAGCTGCCAATCCTGAATCAAGCCAATACACTACTGATCATCATGAATCAAGCCAAGCCACAGTTGATTGTCGTGAGTCAAGCCAAGCCACAGTTGATCGTCGCGAGTCAAGTCACGTCTCTGCTGATCGTCACGAGTCAAGTCACGTCTCTGCTGATCGTCACGAGTCAAGTCACGTCTCTGCTGATCGTCACGAGTCAAGTCACGTCTTTGCTGATCGTCCCGAGTCTCGACATGTCTTCGCTGATCGTCCCGAGTCTCGCCATGTCTTCGCTGATCGTCCCGAGTCTCGCCATGTCTTCGCTGATCGTCCCGAGTCTCGCCATGTCTTCGCTGATCGTCCCGAGTCTCGCCATGTCATAGCTGTTCATCCTGAGTCCTGTCATGTCACAGCTGTTCATCCTAAGTTCTGCCACTATCTGTCTATTGCACCTAGATCGTCGGGGTCAATTTTTCAAGCTCCCAGACTGGCATCCAGCGTGGAGGACCTACCGCTGGTGTCAGCCTGTGCAGCTGGTATCCCTAAACCAGCGCTCTCAACCCTTCCTGTTCCTGCACTAATTTTCCTGTCCGAAGTGCTTCCCATGTTGGGGATCGCTTTGTGTTGCGTTTGGGCTGCGTACACCACCACAGAACTACCCGAGATAGCGACGACCACTGTGATGTCTCCAGAGGGTCGCCGTGATTTTGCCAAGTAAGACATGTTCCTGGATCAACATCTTTTGTTGATCCTGGATCAACATTACTGTCTAAAAATATAGACTTAACCCAATCCCTACCCCTAAACCTAACCCTACCCATAATTTATTCCTAAAATCAGAGGGAAATGATAGCTGATTAACAAGGGTGTAGAAGCACTTAACCCTGATCGTAAGCCTAAAACAGATTTTTCCTGAAAAGTTCTCTCAATTCTGATTGGTTAATTGGAATGTTGTTCCAGGATCAACAAGGATGTTGATCCAGGAACATGTTGTACTTGGTGAAATCACGCTCACCGTCTCCAGAGGTGGCGGCTGATGCTGCAGAACCTCTTGGGGTTGTGACACTCGCTGCTGTGCTCTCCGAAGCAATGGCACTCACTGCAGCTTCTTCAGAAGTGATGGCACATGCTGCATAATCTCCTGAAGCGGCAGTGCTCGCTTCAGCTCCTAGTATGGTGGTGGCGCCCAGCAATGTACTCTCAGCCTGTTGTGTTGAGGTCAAAGAGACCGTTACTGAACTCTCCCTGTGTCCAGAGTTTACCACTGTAGAACCTCCAGAGGTGGCGGCAACTGCTGCAGAACCTCCAGAGGTGTCAGTGGTATCCACCTGCGATTCCTTGTCCTGCCCTGTCACGGCTATGGAGGCCATCTGTGTTTCCTTGTCCTGCCCTGTCACGGCTACGGAGACCGTCTGTGAACTCTTGCCTTGCTTTGAACTGGCCACGGAGGCCAATAATGAACCTTCCTTTGCTCATGTCACGGCCATGGAGGCCGCTTTTGAACATTTGTACCATTCTGAACCAGCCATGGTGGCTGATTGTGAACTGCCGGTCTGTCTCGCCTCTACTTATGAGTCTGAGTGTGAGTTGTCTATCTGTCAAATGTCACTTACTGAAAGGTCTACCAGTCCAGTTTCAATCAATGCCCCCAGTTTTGATCTGTCTGCCGGACCACAACCCCCAAGTGTGTTTAATTCAGAATTATCTGTATGTCCTGTTCCAGTCCTTGAGTCCCACATTAAACTTTCTGTCTGTCCAACCGCTCTCAAGGAGGCCAATACCGAGTTTGTTGCCCTGTCTGTCACAACCCAGAAACCCGCCTTGGAACCCTTAAATCCGCCTGTCATGAGCCCAGAGACTATCAATGCATCCCATGTCTGCCATGTTAACTCTGTCACTGCCATAGAGACTATTTATGAACTGTCATCACATCCAGTTTCAGCCCATGAACCCGATTATGAACTGTCATTCTGTCCAGTTTCAGTCAGCGAGCCTTTTGATGAGTCCTTTGTGTTCCCTGCCATGGTCCCTGAGACCGTGAATGCACTGCCTGTGTTGTCTGTCTCTGCTCTCCCTAGATCTCGGTCTCTGCCATGGTTTCCTGCTCAGTCTGCGTCCCTGTGTTGGTCTTCCGTCCGATCTGCCGAGGTGGTCTTCTGCTCCGGTCTGGTGGTCTTCTGCTCCGTCTGTTCCAGTCTGGTGGTCTTCAGCTCCGCCGTGGAGGTCTTCTGCCCTGTCTCCTCTGCACTGGTGGGCTCCAGTCCCGTCCGCTCCGCCCTGGTGGGCTCCAATCCCGTCCGCTCTGCCCTGGTGGGCTCCAGTCTCGTCTGCTCCACCCTGGTGGGCTCCAGTTCCGTCGTCTCCGCCTTGGCTTCCTGCTCTGCCTCGGTCCCCGGCCACTCCACTTCCACGTGGATCTGGCACTCCGTCCCTCCCCCTGTTCCGTCTCCGCTCCACTGCCCTCCTGGATTGTAAAGGAGCGTCTGGAAGCCGCTCCTTGTGGGGGGGCTATGTCACGAATCCTGGCCATGAACTTCCATTCGCTCACCACCAGAGGTCACCCACTCACCACATGGACTCTTGCACTACACTACACTACTGGCACTTCACGATAAGACTACATTTCCCATAATCCATTGCACTGACGACACACAGCTGATTACACTGCTTACTTAAACCATAGACTTCCTCTTCCACTCTGCCGAGTATTGTATAACGTTTATCACTCTCCTAGCGATAGCTACTCTACGGAGCCCACTCAGTTGTCATAGTCTTGCCTAGCCTTGTGTGTTTTCTAGTGTTTTGATTCTTGCCTGTGTTTCCTGGATTAACCCTTTGCTTTGCCATTCGGACTCTGTTTGCACCTCTCTTGGACTATTGCTTGTGTACCTGGATTATCTCTCTGCCTTGCCCTGTTGGATATTGTTCGCCGATCGTCGACCCACGCTTTCCCTAGTATTACTCTGTGTCTTTCCCTTGCCATACCTGTTTGCTGTTGATTGACCCTGCCTGTGTTTGTGACTGTTTATTAATAAAGCTTGCACATGGATCCACACGTCTCACGTCTCGTTGACCCCGTTACACATAGCATAGACTAATGGAGCTGAGAAATTGTTCTTGAAATGTTTGTACATGTTCAACAAGAGAAATAAAGTCATGCATATCTTGGATGGCATGGAGAGAGTGTTTTAAATTTAGGTCAACCCTGTATTATGTTATGTTGGCAAGGGCAAGCGAGGTGCGCTCCGTGGAATTTACTCGGAAGTAATGCATCCGGGATTTTGCAGTGTCCACTGCATGCAAGTCTATTGTGCTGAATGAATGATTGTACATAATTTGATTAATCAGAAATAAAATCATTTATACACCATGAGATTTCAAATTAATACATTAATTTGTGTAACATGTTCTGAAGAACATTCATCTGTCATTTACTGTAATTTGATTAAAAAAAATGTGCAGTACAGGTGAATGGTCAACATTATCTTTATGTATAACACATTTACCTCCTGAGTTCAGCTGCATCTCATTTTAATATGTTCCTTGGTAGGCTACTGTAGAAGAATTGTAGAAGTAATGTAATACTGAGAAATATGCTTGAATTATATTACAGTTAAAGGATTTAAAATGACACCCTCACAAAGTAAGGCAAAAGGTGTAAAGACGTGATTTCGGTGTTGACAGTGAATGATATTGGATACTCACAATAATGACAAAACTATAAGAATTTCACGACAACAATTTCACTATGATGAAATCCAGCCTACTTGTGGCATAAGCTCCTCCCACTTTCTGTTCTTGGGGTAAGCTCCTCCTACTTGCAGGTCTCGGGGCTGCAGTGATAACTACTGTGAAGTGTGAGAGACTAGGCGGCAGAGGATTCCACTTGGTCTTAAAGCTCTCTTCGAGCGGCTACGTTCGCAATTCAAACAATAATTTGGAACAGAATAATTCATTTGTTTTTTGTATGGTAGGTGGTCATACAGTGTATGACTGCAAATATGGAACAAACTGATGCCTTAAATACGGGACGATTCCGTATTATACGGAACGGTTGGCAAAAGTGCATTGTCTCGGGGGCCCCCAAGTGTTCTGTCTGTTCCTGTCTGTCGTGCTGCTGAGAGGTTTGTGATTGTAGCTCCGTGTAGCTTCGCTTTTTTGTTGAATCTCTATCTTACTTTCAATCTCTGTTGTTTAAAGTGATAAATATAACTTAATTCCCACCATATTTCTGGTATTATCTATCAAACTAATCTAACTATAATTTGATCGTTCGCTTTTTAAAACCGCGAGTGCAGCTTGCGTGCAGCGCATTAGCATTTGTTAGCCGGTTAGCTTGTCACTCGTGGATCCATTCGCGTTTCTATTCACGCCTATTATTGTTATCTTTTTTCTCGCTCCGTTTTTCACAAGTTCAACAAGCAACAGTGGTAAGTGAATCATTCATCAATCACGGTGAGTAATGGCTCCTCCTTGCATCATCACCTGCACCGCTTGCCACATGCACAGTTTATCTACCTCTGTCGGCGATGAGGGATTCACATGTCAAGTCAAGTCAAGTCACCTTTATTTATATAGCGCTTTTAACAATACAAATTGTGTCAAAGCAACTGCACAATATCAAAATAGGAAAATAGTGTGTCAATAATGTAAAATGACAAGATTAAACACTCAATTTTCAGTTAAAGGCATTTCATTATTGAATTCAGTGATGGCATCGTCCAGCTCAGTTCAGTTCAAAAAGTTTCTGTTCAATCAAGTCAACGATATTGCTGGAAATGAAGTGTCCCCAACTAAGCAAGCCAGAGGCGACAGCGGCAAGGAACCAAAACTCCATCGGTGACAGAACGGAGAAAAAACCTTGGGAGAAACCAGGCTCAGTCGGGGGGCCATTTCTCTTCTGACCAGACGACCCAGCAGTTCAATTCCAACTGCTGCAAAGTCAGATTGTAAGGGCTCAACTGGTTCCAGTGGTCTTTTCCCAATGGCTGTCTAGGTGACGGGGTCTTCACTGGGGATCTGTCTCTGGGGCTCATCTAGGTGTCCTGGTCTCCGCTGACGTTCAGGGCTGTAGATGTCGTCTCTAGGTGCTGATCCACCATCTGATCTGGTGGCTACGGTGACCTCGGAATAAGAAAGAAACAGACTAATATCAGCGTAGATGTCAATCTTCTTACGATGTAACAAGTACATTGTGTGTTATGGGAAGTTCCCGGTTCCGGTTGACCTAATTAATGCAGCCTAATTATCCTTTAACAGATTTGAATATTAGAAGTGTATTAGTGTGTTATGTGTACGCCAGGTTAAAGAGATGGGTCTTTAATCTAGATTTAAACTGACAGAGTGTGTCTGCCTCCCGAACAGTGTTTGGTAGATTGTTGCAGAGTTTGGTCGCTAAATAGGAAAAAGATCTGTGATAAATGCAGGGAAATAGTTAGGCTGACAGAGAAGATTTTAGAATTAGAGACACGCATCCAATCTTTAGTTGAGGACAGTAAGAATGTGAGGGCTGTAGATACTGCTTTAGATGTGATTAGCTCAGGGACTCCTTTACATTGTTCGGTTCCGGCATTGCCAGCAGGGCAACTGGGTGACTGTGACGCGGCCTAGTCGCGGGTCAAAACACAGCTCTTCCGTTCCGATCAGAACATCAAACAGGTTCTCCCCACTCAGTGACGCACCCACTGAGAAACCTGATGAAAGTGCTCTAGTTATTGGCGATTCTATTGTACGGAATGTGAAAATAGAGACACCAGCCACCATAGTCCATTGTTTACCGGGAGCCAGAGCGCCTGACATCTTGGCAAATTTAAAAGTGCTGGCTAATGCTAAACGTAAATATAATGTTAACTCTTTCCTCGCCATTGACGAGATATCTCGTCAATTAAGAGACAACGCTTCCCAGCCAAAGACGAGTTTTTACGGCAATCCGTGTTCTAGGTATATTACAGTAAGGAAAGCCCTAGCGCATGTCCTGAATGAGTTACGGGACTTCCGGGTCTTGCGGGGCCGAATACTAAACGATTGGCATAAATGGAAGGATCAGAGAAAATATAGATCATGTTTTGACCATTTTTAATCTGATTGGGATGAAGTAGTCGGTGAGAGAGATGCCTTTACAGACACAGAAACATCTCTAGTTGAGTCGTGGATGGACCGATAACCCATCAATCTGAATATGTGTGTGTGTGTTTGTGTATGTACAGTATATGTATGTATATGTATATGTAGCCTATATGTGTGTGTTTGTGTGTATAAACGTGTGTGTGTGTCTGTGTCTGTGTCTGTCTGTTTGTTCTGTTTATTGAATGCAATTTCAGTTATTCATATAATTATTTACAGGTGAAAGAATATGACATTTGAATGTATTTTGCTTGAAAATGCACTACTTTGATAAAAATGCATTTTTCTCAGTTTTTTGTCCAAAATGTTGTATTTCTGATTAAACCTAAGTGCATGCAAGTGGTGATAAAACACATGAAGATAGAATAAAATAGTTTTTTTTGTATTAAAAGCAGAGGCTCATTTCTTTATTTTGATATATAATATGTTCATATATTCATAGCAGAAAATATTCTGAGGGCTGTCAAATTTAGGTGAAAATCATCAAAAATGCTGGCGGTGGCTGGCAATTTAAAAAAAAAAACGCTGGTGGGGAAAGAGTTAAAGAGGTGTGTGAACTTGCAAGTACGATGTCAGACACTGTAATATGCTCTGGCCCCCTCCCTGCTTACCGTGGTGATGAGATTCATAGCAGACTGTCGTCACTCAATGGCTGGATGTCTAAGTGGTGCCCGCAGAATAACATAGGTTTTATAGACAATTGGACAAGTTTTTGGGGCAGACCTGACCTGTTGAAAAGAGATGGTCTTCATCCCTCCTGGGGTGGTGCCGCTCTTCTCTCTAGAAATATGGCACATAGTCTTAGAGTTCGTACTTGACTAACTGGAGCCCAGGTCAGGAAGCAGACAGACTGGCTAAACCGACCGTCTGCTAGCCGCCTCACGTCACAGAAGTCAGTTAATTCTCAGCACATAGAGACTCCTTCACCTAGATATCACACTATAGAGACTGTGTCTGTTCCCTGAACTAGAAAATACATAAAACATCCAAACCAAAGTCAAGTCAAGTCAAGTCGCCTTTATTTATATAGCGCTTTTAACAATACAAATTGTGTCAAAGCAACTGAACAATAGCAAAATAGGAAAATAGTGAGTCAATAATGTAGAATTACAAGATTAATCACTTAATTTTCAGTTAAAGGCATTTCAATATTGAATTCAATGATGGCATCATCCAGCTCAGTTCAGTTCAAAAAGTTTCTGTTCAATCAAGTCGACGATACTGTTGGAAATGAAGTGTCCCCAACTAAGCAAGCCAGAGGCGAAAGCGGCAAGGAACCAAAACTCCATCGGTGACAGAACGGAGAAAAAAACCTTGAGAGAAACCAGGCTCAGTCGGGGGGGCCAGTTCTCCTCTGACCAGACGACCTATTACAGACAAAGTAATAGTAACAATTTAATTGATGTTCAACAAATAAAAAACAGATATAATAAAGATAAACACATGATAAAGCTTGGCTTATTGAATATTAGATCCCTTTCTACAAAAGCACTTTTTGTAAATGATATAATCACTGACCATAAAGTAGATGTGCTTTGTTTGACAGAAACCTGGCTAAAACCAGATGATTACATTACTTTAAACGAGTCTACCCCCCAAGATTACTGTTACAAACATGAGCCGTGTCCAAAAGGTAAAGGGGGAGGTGTTGTTACAATTTATAGCAATATTTTCAGTATTTCTCAGAGGTCGGGTTTCAAGTATAATTCGTTCGAAGTAATGGTGCTTCATATAACGTTATCTAGAGAAACAAGTGTTAATGATAAATCCCCCGTGATGTTTGTACTGGCTACTGTATACAGGCCACCAGGGCACCATACAGACTTTATTAATGAATTTGCTGATTTTCTATCTGAGTTAGTACTGGCTGCAGATAAAGTCCTAATTGTTGGTGATTTTAATATCCATGTAGATAATGAAAAAGATTAGTTGGGATCAGCATCTATAGATATTCTAAACTCTATTGGTGTTAAACAACACGTGTCAGGACCTACTCATTGTCGAAATCATACTCTAGATTTAATACTTTCACATGGAATTGATGTTAATGGTGTTGAAATTTTGCAGCAGAGCGATGATATCTCAGATCATTATCTAGTTTCGTGTATATTCCATATAGCTAAAGCTGTAAAGCCAACTCCTTGTTACAAATATGGTAGAACCATCACTTCTACAACAAAAGACATATAAATAATCTTCCTGACTTATCTCAGTTCCTCAGCATATCTAATAGCTCAGAACAACTTGATGTAACAGAAACTATGGACTCTCTCTTTTCTAGCACCTTAGATACGATTGCTCCTTTACGCTTAAGGAAGATTAAGGAAAAGGGTCCAACACTGTGGTATAATGAGCACACTCACGCCCTAAAGAGAGCAGCCTGGAAAATGGAGCGCAGCTGGAGGAAAACAAAACTAGTGGTATTTCGTATTGCTTGGTGGGAAAGTACCCTATCCTACAGGAAAGCCTTAAAAACTGCTAGATCTGCTTATTTTACGTCTCTTTTAGAAGAAAACAAACACAACCCCAGGTATTTATTCAATACAGTGGCTAAATTAGCAGAAGATATAACATCAGCAGGTGCAGACATTACCCAACCTCTGCAGGGCCTTATGGGAATCTGGGGTTGGCCAATCCAGCACAGCCTTAACCTTGTCTGGATCCATGCGCATCCCCTCGGACGAGAGGATGTAACCCAAAAACAGAACTGGCTGTGCATGGAATGCGCATTTCTCCGCCTTGACAAAAAGCCCATTCTCGAGCAGCCTCTGGAGCACTCGCCTGACGTGCTGAACCTGTTCCTGGAGAGAGGAAGAAAATATCAATATGTCATCCAGGTAGACATATATGAACTGATCGACCATGTCTCTCAGCACGTCATTAACGAGTGCTTGGAAAACCGTGGGGGAGTTGGATAGCCCAAAGGGCATAACAAGATATTCAAAGTGCCCCCTGGGGGTATTAAATGCGGTCTTCCACTCATCCCCCTTCCTAATGCGGACCAAATGATAAGCGTTACACAAATCTAATTTGGTGAAGACGGATGCTCCCTGCAACCGCTCTAAAGCGGAAGACATCAAAGGCAAAGGGTAAGTATTCTTTACCGTGATGTTGTTCAACCCTCGATAATCAATGCAAGGTCGCAGGGAACCATCCTTCTTCCCCACAAAAAAAACCCCTGCCCCAGCGGGAGAAGAGGAAGGACGAATGAGCCCGGCTGCTAGAGAATCAGAAATATATTTCTCCATGGCCTCCCTTTCCAGAACTGAAAGCGAGTATAACCTGCCCTTAGGCGGAGACGTACCTGGAACTAGGTCTATGGCACAGTCATAGGGACGATGTGGAGGAAGAGAAGCAGCCCTGGACTTACTGAACACTTCCTTCAGGTCGAGATACTCCTCGGGCACGTTTGACAGATTCACCGCCCCATCCTGTAACGAAACACAAGACACAGGGGAACAAGCAGACACAAGACAAGACGCATAACAGTTTTCGCTCCACTCTGAGACTGAACCCTGGCCCCAATTGACTCTAGGGTTGTGCCGGCTGAGCCAAGGATGACCCAGCACCACCGGAGCCATAGGTGAGTCAGTCAAAAAAAAACAAATAGTCTCTGTGTGGTTACCAGACGTGATGAGTGTAACGGGTAGAGTGGAGTGAGTGATGTCGGGAAGTGATTGTCCATTTAGCGCACTGACCGGGATCTTGTGGCGGAGCGAGGTTGTGGGAATACAGAGGTGGTGAGCCAGAGTACGGTCCAGAAAGTTTCCCTCTGCCCCCGAATCCAACAGGGCTGACCCGTCATGTCTTCCAGCCGCCCATTGCAGTCTTACCGGGAGGAGGGTGGTGTTTGAGGATTGGTTTAGCGATACTCAACCCGACAGTAACCTCAGTTCTACTGCCGGGCTTGCGCTTTTACTGGGCACTCTGCCAGGAAGTGCCCCAACGCACCACAGTACAGACATAATCCTTCCTTTCGTCGGCGCTCCCTCTCCTCCCGGGAAAGCCGAGCTCTACCAACCTGCATGGGTTCGCTGTCGGACCGGTGGCTGACCGTACGTCCAGACTCCACAGGGAAATACTCAGGCACTACTGGCACCAGCTGCTGAGCTCGCTGATCACGCTGCTGAAGTCGTGAGTCTACGCGGAGAGCTAACTCGATCAGACCCTCCAAGCTAGTGGGTAACTCCATGAGGACTATCTCCCTCTGGATCCGGTCAGCCAACCCATGCAGGAACATGTCCCACTGCGCCTCCTCGTTCCACTTGCACTCGGCCGCCAGGGTTCGGAACTCTATGGAGAAATCCGAGACAGATCTTTCACTCTGGTGGAGATCGGCCAGCCTGCGCGCCGCTTCGCGCCCGACGATCGCGCGGTCGAAGACCCTCCTCATCTCCTCAGATAGTGCGTGGAACGAGGAACAGCAGGAATGACGATTCTCCCACACCGCCGTTCCCCATAAGGCCGCCTTCCTGGACAGCAGTGTGAGAACTAACGCCACCTTGGACTCCTCCGTGGCGAAGGTCTGCGGTTGCAGGGAGAAATACATAGAGCATTTTACGAGAAAAGTTCGACACAGATTGGGCTCACTGTTGTATGCCTCCGGTGCCAGCAGTCGCGGCTCGCGTTGAGTCATGCTGTTACAAGGAACTGGGGGAACAGGCGGGGGGAGTGGCGCAGCGGGCATCCTCAGTTGTTGAATTTGAGTGGTGAGCTCGGACACCTGCGCCACTAACGCTTGCATGGCTCGTCCAGTAGCGAACATGTGTTCATCTTGACAATCCATTCGCGCGTTGTTGTTATCCAGTGCTTCTTGAATGGTTAGAGTTTCCGCTGAATCCATTGTTGGTCAGATCGTTCTGTCACGAAATCAAGAGAAGGATTCAGTAGCGGATGCAAACAGTTTATTTCAAAGCACAAACAGAGTACTGAGGGAACCAGAGCTCGTGCACAGCGTGGATGGAAGAAGGGCGCAGGGACGCAATGGGCAGCCAGATCCAGCAGCAGAATCCTCCGAAGTCAGGGTAGAGACCGGAACACACACCAGGAGACAGAAAGGGACGCTGGACAGGAACACAGAGAATCTCTGACGATCTGACAATGAGAGGCGCATTAGCAGATCTTAAATAGCCCCAGTAATGAGCCCCAGCTGGCGCTGATCAGCCCGTTGTAATGAGCTGACACACCCATTCACGCAGCACACCACACAGACAACAATGATGAGACAGTGACTCCACCAACCGTGACAGTATGTTAGACCCAGTTCCATCTAAGCTCCTAAAAGAGGTGCTTCCAGAAGTAATAGATCCTCTTCTGAATATTATTAACTCATCATTGTCATTAGGATATGTCCCAAAACTGGCTGTTATTAAGCCTCATTAAAAAACCACAACTTGACCCCAAAGAATTAATTAATTACAGACCGATCTTGAATGTCCCTTTTCTGTCAAAGCTATTAGAAAAGGTAGTATCATCACAACTATGTTCCTTCTGAGAGAAAATTATATATGTGAGGATTTCCAGTCAGGTTTTAGACCATATCATAGTACTGAGACTGCTCTCATTAGAGTTACAAACGACCTGCTTTTATCATCTGATTGTGGTTGTATCTCTCTATTAGTGCTACTGGATCTTAGTGCCGCGTTTGACACTATCGATCACAACATTCTTTTAAATAGACTAGAAAATTATGTTGGCATTAGAGGAAGTGCATTAGCATGGTTCAAATCACTATCTAATACTTGATGGCTGCTCTGTAAATTCTTCATCATCAGTCAGGAACCTAGGTGTACTTTTTGATAGCAATCTTTCCTTCGAAAAACATGTTTCTAGCATTTGCAAAACTGCATTTTTCCATCTTAAAAATATATCTAAATTACGACCTATGCTCTCAATGTCAAATGCAGAAATATTAATTAATGCTTTCATGACCTCAAGGCTAGATTATTGTAATGCTTTATTGGGTGGTTGCTCTGCAAGTTTAATAAACAAACTACAGATGGTTCAAAATGCAGCAGCTAGAGTTCTTACTAGAACCAGGAAGTATGGCCATATTAGCCCGGTTCTGTCAACACTGCACTGGCTCCCTATTAAACATCGTATACATTTTAAGATCTTGCTAATTACCTATAAGGCCCTGAATTGTTTGGCATCTCAGTATTTGAGTGAGCTCTTATCACACTATATTCCTTCACATCCGCTGCGATCTCAAAACTCTGGCCATTTGATAATACCTAGAACATTTTCCTATTTAGTGCCCAAACACTGGAACAATCTACCAAACACTGTTCGGGAAGCAGACACACTCTGTCAGTTTAAATCTAGATTAAAGACCCATCTCTTAAACCTGGCTTACACATAATACACTATCGCATTTCTATAATTCAAATCCGTTAAAGGATTGTTAGGCTGCATTAATTAGGTCAACCGGAACCGGGAACACTTCCCAAAACACCTGATATACTTGTTACATCGTTAGAAGAATGGCATCTATGCTAATATTAGTCTGTTTCTTTCTTATTCCGAGGTCACCGTAGCCACCCAGATCCAGTCCATGTCCAGATCAGATGGTGGATCAGCACCTAGAGATGACCTCTACAGCCCTGAACATCAGCGGAGACCAGGACAACTAGATGAGCCCCAGAGACAGATCCCCAGTGAAGACCCTGTCTCCTAGACGGCCATCGGGACAAGACCACAGGAACCAGATTTGCACAATCTGACTCTGCTGCAGCCTAGATTTAAACTGCTGATTTTGTCTGACAAGAGGAAAATGACACTATTTTGACACACTATTTCCCCGTCTAAATACTGTAAAGCTGATACAAAGCCACCCAGATTTATATCAAGCTGATGTAAAGCTGCTTTGACACAATTTGCATTGTTAAAAGCACTATACAAATAATAGTGACTTGACTTGACTTCGGGGCCTTGGGCTGTAGCCCATGTTGCCCATTAGGATAACGTGGCCTTGGTGTTAGTCACCCAATAGTCACTGCTTTATTGGGTGGTTGTTCTGCACGCTTGATTGGTCAGCCCAGATGGTCACTGCAGTCACCAGATCCAGTCACCAGATCCAGTCCATATCCAGATCAGATGGTCACTGCAGTCACCAGATCCAGTCCGTATCCAGATCAGATGGTCACTGCAGTCACCAGATCCAGTCCGTATCCAGATCAGATGGTCAATGCAGTCACCAGATCCAGTCACCAGATCCAGTCCGTATCCAGAACAGATGGTCACTGCAGTCTCCAGATCCAGTCCGTTTCCAGATCAGATGGTCACTGCAGTCACCAGATCCAGTCACCAGATCCAGTCCGTATCCAGAACAGATGGTCACTGCAGTCACCAGATCCAGTTCGTATCCAGATCAGATGGTCACTGCAGTCACCAGATCCAGTTCGTATCCAGATCAGATGGTCACTGCAGTCACCCGATCCAGTCCGTATCCAGATCAGATGGTCAATGCAGTCACCAGATCCAGTCACCAGATCCAGTCCGTATCCAGAACAGATGGTCACTGCAGTCTCCAGATCCAGTCCGTTTCCAGATCAGATGGTCACTGCAGTCCCCAGATCCAGTCACCAGATCCAGTCCGTATCCAGAACAGATGGTCACTGCAGTCACCAGATCCAGTCCGTTTCCAGATCAGATGGTCACTGCAGTCACCAGATCCAGTCACCAGATCCAGTTCGTATCCAGATCAGATGGTCACTGCAGTCACCAGATCCAGTCCGTATCCAGATCAGATGGTGGATCAGCACCTAGAGATGATCTCTACAGCCCTGAATGTCAGCGGAGACCAGGACACCTAGATGAGCCCCAGAGACAGATCCCCAGTGAAGACCTCGTCACCTAGACAGCCATCGAGACAAGACCACTGGAACCAGATGAGTCCTCTGCACAATCTGACTTAGCTGCAGTTGGAATTGAACTGCTGGGTCGTCTGGCCAGAGGAGAACTGTCCCCCCGACTGAGCCTGGTTTCTCCCAAGGTTTTTTCTCCATTCTGTCACTGATGGAGTTTTGGTTCCTTGCCGCTGTCGCCTCTGGCTTGCTTAGTTGGGGACACTTAATTCCAGCGATATTCTCGACTTGATTGCACAGATACTATTTAAACTGAACTGAGCTGGACGATGCCATCATTGAATTCAATAATGAAATGCCTTTTACCGAAAATTGAGTGTTTAATCTTGTCATTTTATATTATTGACACACTATTTTTTCTATTTTGATATTGTAAAGTTGCTTTGACACAATCTGTGTTGTTAAAAGCGCTATGTAAATAAAGGTGACTTGACTTGACTCTACCTGTGAGAACAGAGTGTCTGCTTTCATTCTGCCTGTCTGTGACTGTTTATCTGTGTGTTACTACTGTCTGTTTCTTACTGTACCTGTAATTACTCAAGTCTATCGCAGTGTGATGCATACATCAGATATAACATGTGTGTGTTTGACCCACAGCGTCTCTCATGTCTCTTGAAATACTGGTTTCGCTGGTTTTCTCAGGAAATGAGTTTCGGAGGCTTTTTTCTCGAGATGCCAGTTCAGAGGTGGAACGACAAGCCTACAAACATCCTCATTTTTCACGGTAAGTTAGTAAATACTGCTTCATAAACTACTGACCTGTCTAAATCTGACTAAATTCTAGACCTTCAGTATCGGTCAATATTGAGATATTGACTGATACTGATATTGAGATATTGGCTGATACAATATGTTGTGCTGAGTAATAAAACTGATGCTGTTTTTCTGCTTGTCCTGCAGGAGTGAATCATTGAAGGGTGATGGTGTCTGTTTCAAAGCACCTTCTGGCTGCTCTGGATGAACTAGTCACAGATGAACTGAAGAGGTTTAAATGGCACTTAAAGGATCATAAATGTTTTTCAGCTGCTGATCTGGAGAAGGCAGATGCTCCTGATACAGTGGATCTGGTGAAGAAGTGTTTCGGACCAGAAGAAGCTATGAAGATCACGGTGGAGATCCTGAGGGAGATGAACCAGAACCATGTGGCTGAAGAGTTAGAGAAGAAACACAAGCAAGGTAACAGGTTAAAGTGAAACTGAAACTGTTAAAGGGGTCATATGATGTGATTTCAAGTGTTTCTTTCTCTTTGGAGTGTTACAAGCTGATTGTTCATAGATAAGATCCCTGAAGTTGCAAAGACTAAAGTCTCAAAACCAAAGAGATATTCTTTATCAAAGTTAAGACTCTGCCATGCCCCCCTAAAACGGCTCATTCAGACACGCCCCACATGTCTACGTCACGATGTGGAAATATTTGCGTACGGCGTGGTTTCAGTAACCGCAGCAGTGTTGATGCAGCCGTGTCAGGGAGATGCTGTGTGTTTCTAGGCGAAAGCAAAAGCACTTTATTTGGCCTTCTGAAAAGCACTTAGGAATCATTAAGATTACTTACAACAGAACAGCAATGCATTTTATGGACGACAGTTTCGTGAACCTAGGAGAGGAGGTAATTTTGACTTTGCTATGACAATCTGGCACTTCTGAATCAGCGACTGTATGTTTTGTTATTAGTTTAAGTATTTGCTATTGACTGTTCAAATGCGGAGGTTTGCACGTCATGTGTGTGTGTGTGTGTGAGAGAGAGAGGGAGACACGGTCACACAACTGCGGCTTGTTTGCATACACATACAAGTTTCATCACTGTGTCTGTCACGCGACTCTGTTCCCCTCTCGGGCTAGAACTGATGGTAAAACTAAGGACATTATTAACTGTCTTTACAGTTATTTTGTAACTTGTCAGCTGTTGCTAATTTGTAAATGTGCAATCCTATATGGAGATGTGATTTTTAAATGCTTGTGTAGAATGTGTGTATAATACCCTGAGGAAGGCTCTTAGGCCGAAACGCATTGGTACTGTTATAATAAATATCTCCTTATCACAAGTAGTGCTGGAATTTTTTCCCACATTCCTTTACATTTATTTTGAAAGCTGAAGCTTGTGATTATGGAAAGGGGCGTTACATTTCCGACTCGTGCTTGTGGTGTTCGGCCAATCACAATGCTCTGGGTCAGTTGGCCAATCAGAGCAGACTGCGCTTGTCGGAAGGAGGGGCTTTGTAGAAAACGAAGCGTTTGAGAGAGGCGGGGCATAGAGGACCTACAATAATGTAAAGTATTTGAAAAATAATGTGTTTTTTGAACATTAAAGCATGTCAACATATTCTGTTACACCAAATACACAAAATAATGATCTTTAAAAAAGCATCATATGACCCCTTTAAGTGTGCCTTAAAAATAATAATAATAATAATAATAATAAAAACGTTGAACTAAAGAATTTATTTTTCTAAATATAACAAGGTTCTTTTCATATATCAATTATAATATTTTTCTATAATTGTTTGACAGAATAAATGTACTGTTGGCTTCGAGCTGAAGCTTTGCTCTTTGCTTTGCTGATGTGTTTGTGTGGTTTAATGTCACTTTGCTTTCATTCTGATCTGTTTCTCTCTCAGATACATCTCAGGCTGAGAGAAGTATTGAAGATCCCGCTCCTGCTGGAGCCGAATCAAACCCTATCAGTGGTGAATACTGAACACTGTCTTCACAGAGAAACAACAAATTTTGGTTTATTCTTATTTTAGTCATATTGACTCATTGAGCAGATGCCAGAGAAAATATAATAGCAAGCAGCAATTACAGGTCAAAACACTGATGATATAAACACTCATTATATAATTATATGGAATATCATTTTGACATTATAACAAGTGGTTTAAAAAGCATAGTTACACTATAATACAGTTGTTTACACATAAAGTAAATGTGTTAGGAATGGATGCAGGATCATGAGAATCACACTGTTCATGTCTGTTGATTTCCACAGTCACATTCACCAACATTGTTCCCAGAACCAGGAACGACTTCCTACAATGTAAGAAAACAAGCAGAAAAACTCACTGAATGTGTTCATGTTCTTCTGTAGAAGCTGAAAGAAGAGTTTTATAATTGATGATGTAAATGATGATTTGCACAGGGTATCTGGTCATCTGTACTGAGACACTGATGATACACTGAACATGAAGAGTTCAGCTACATGAAAATATCAAACAGATTCATGATTCCTGATTCTGGTGTGTTTTATCCCCATCAGATTCCCATCAGTTCACTCTGGATCCAAACACAGTGAATAAACTCCTCCATCTGTCTGAGAGCAACAGAGTGATTACATACGCTAAAACAGATCAGTCGTATCCTGATCATCCAGACAGATTTGATGAGTGTCAGGTGTTGTGTAGAGAGAGTGTGTGTGGACGCTGTTACTGGGAGCTGCAGTGGAGTGGAGATGATGGTGTGTGTATATCAGTGTCATATAAGAGCATCAGCAGGAAGAGAGGTGTTGAGTGTTTCTTTGGACGTAATGATCAGTCCTGGAGTTTGTTCTGCTGTCCCTCCAGTTACTCATTCAGACACAATAACATAGAGATTGTTCTCCCTGTGAAGCCCATCAGCAGGAGAATTGGAGTGTATGTGGATCACGGTGCAGGAACTCTGTCCTTCTACAGCGTCTCTGACACAATGAGCCTCATCCACACAGAACACACCACATTCACTCAGCCGCTCTATCTTGGGTTTTGGGTCATCAGTGAAACTGTGTTGATTAATCAGAATAGATTGATGAGAGATTCTACCAGTGGTGGAGGTAACGAATTACATCTACTCACGTTACTGTAATTAAGTATTTTTTTCGGGTATTTGTACTTTTTTGAGTATATTTTTAAAGCTGTACTTTTACTTGCACTTAAAGGGGACCTATTATGCAAAAATCACTTTTATAAGGTGTTTGAACACAGTTGTGTGGCCGCAGTGTGTGAAAACAACCAGCCTATAATGGTAAAAATCCACCAACTCATTTTTTTTTATAATCTCTATAAATCATAAACAGTCTCTCCAAACGAGCTGTTTCAGATTCTCCCTCTGTTCACGTCACCGAGGGGAAAAAGTCCTGTCCATTAGTGACGCTCTCTGCTCTATTAGCATAAACACAGCCCTGAGTGAGAAGATGCGGTCCGCCATTACCGGAGATACAGTATATACACTGTCAGCACCAAAGAGGCTTTACGAGTGTTGTGTTTTGGGATGCACTAATGAACATAGGAGTCGCCATAATCTCCCTCAACTGAGCCGAGGACACTGTGCTTAAATTTCATTTTCGAAGGAAATATCCTGGAAAAAAATCGGTAACATCCCCATAATGTTTAGGAATCAATACCAACGCTTCATGCACGAATGTCAGCTCCAGACAAAGTAAGTATCACGCGTTAGTTTTCCAAATTGCCTTCTGAAAGAGCTTCTTGGCACTCTGTAAGGCTAATTGCTAAAGCTATCATTGACTACATTTACATGGACATCAGTAATCTAATTATTTACCTTATTCTGAATAAGACGATTTACATTTATGCATTTAGCATTACATTGCATTCAAGTTACAGTTTTTACGTTTTATCAGCTCTTGCTTTCCCTGGGAATCGAACCATGATCTTAGCGTTGCTAGTGCCATGCTCTACTATTTGAGCTACAGGAAAGCTGTATAATTAAGTACAATATTATGATTAAGGTGTTTACATGAGCTGCTTTTAGAATAATCCTTTCATGTTCCCGTTTTACATGTTATAGTACATAGATCGATTAATGGCATGCGTCATTACGTCACCATGCAACGCCATCCGACGTCCCCTCCCGAATTTCACATATAAACATATAGTTCGTCTTCGTTATGGTTCGATATACAGTTTTGGGTGTTTAATTTAAAATTTTATGAAAGCTTCAAGTGCAGTTAAATATTTGTACGTGCATACAGACGATGGCGGCGTTGAAGCTCTTTTATTTGCTGTCAAACGGTTGATCGCTGCTGAGTGTGTGTATCCTGTCACAAAATGCAGCGAAAAGTCCTACACGACGGTAATAGTTTGATTAATGTGTTTGCATGTCTATACTGCCCTTCAATAATGCGACTAAAATAGGAATACTCCACATGTCTTAATTCGATTTGTGTTTACTTCGATTATGACTTTAGCCAGATTAAGGAAATCAAAAATCTCTGTTTACATGGTAGACTCTTAATCAGAGTATTGTCTTAATCGTATTAAAATCGGATTATTGATGTCCATGTAAACGTAGTCATTGTCTCTGTCTGTTTTCACTGATGCTGTCTTCAAGTGCTCAGAATGATCGTGAATATGAATGTGGTAGTTAAAAGTTGCATATGAAAGCAACGTGAGTCGATCGCTTGAAGTTGTCGAGCTCATAATCAGAAGTGGGACTTATAAAGTTTGTGATAGCATGAGACCAGCTATGTTGTTATTTTTATCCCGCAGTGCTCCCGTCTGTGTAATTCATAAACACGACTTTATTATGCACAGTATAATCAGATGACTGATTTTGAAACAGAGTAGTTTTCTGTAAAGATAACAGGCTTGTATTAATAGTGTAATGTTTATTTGTAAAGGCTAGCACTGCTAATGCTTGAGCTCTTGAAGCTCCGCCCTCTTCTCCGGGACCAACAGCTCATTTGCATTTAAAGCAATACACTCAAAATCAGCGCGTTTTGGCTCATACCCTAAAAGTGGCAATTTTAACAAGCTATAAAAATGTATCTGTGGAGTATATTGAGCTAAAACTTCACATTGTAGGGAGTGAAATGATTTCCTTTATGAAATTAACTCCTGATAAAGCCAAAACTCAGGAATTCACAGATACTGTAACGGAGCGAACAAGACGTGAGACGTGCGGATCCATATGCAAGGCTTTATTCCAAAACATGGTCATAATACAGGCAGGGTCAATAAACAGCAAACAGGTATGGCAGGGGCAAGACACAGAGTAATCCTTAGGGCAAGCGTGGGTCGACGATCGGCGAACAATATCCAACAGGGGCAAGGCAAAGAGAGATAATCCAGGTAAACAGCAATAATCCAAATGAGGTGCAAACAGAGTCCAAAGGGCTAGGTTAAGGGTAAATCCAGGAAACACGGGCAAGAATCAAAATACTAGAAAAACACAAGGCAAGACTATGACAATAAAGTGGGTTCCGTATCGCAGCTAAAACTAGGAGAGATATAAACGCAGAACAATACTTGAACTACACAGAAAAACACAGAATGGCTCGGTAAGGCAGCTAACACTAGGAGAGTGCTAAACGCAGATCAATACTCGGCGATCCCAGAGAGGAAGTCCCAGGCTTATAAAGCGTGTGTGATGAGTGATCAGTGAAATCAGCTGTGTGTCATCAGTGTAATGGATTATGGGAAATGTAGTCTTTGGGTGATATGTAACTGTCTGTGTGGTGTGAAAGTCAATGTGATGGAGGAGTGACCTCTGGTGGTGAGTGGACAGAAGTGCATGGACAAGATTCGTGACAGATACCATGCAATAAAACCATAAAACTAATCTGGAGAAGAGATCTCCAAAGACAACAAATAGCACCACTCCCCTTGTTCATTTACGACCTCCTGCTCTCACTGCCTCTGACTCTTCCCCCTCACTCTTCTTCCCCAAAAGCAAGAATGTCCATATGCCACAAACGTTATATCTTGTGAATGTTGTTTTTTCCTTTTCATGTTTGGTATCATTTTAAAGGTCTCTGTGCGATTGGTAAACTGGTCTATATTTCACAGTAGTCACATATATTATGAGAAATATTGAAAACTTAAGTTAACTCTGTACTTCTGTTGTGGGTGGTCTCCTTTCAAAATCTGATAAACATTGCTCTACACCAGGTGTGACCATTTGGGGCACGAGAACAGCTCCTACTGAGGTTTCTCATCCTCCATACACAGATGTAATCTGTTTTGGGGCAGAGAATATGTTTATGGGCCTTTTGTTCTGGTAGTATTTAAGGGAAAGTTGCAAATCAGTCGTGTCGACTCTGTAGCCAGATCAGCCCATAGTGTGGAGTATATTTCATATGCTCTATACTATGTATCTTCCTGAAGTCAGGTAAACATTTTACTCCTAGATTCATCTTTGAATAACTGATGTTATGTATTTGGCTTCTTATTGTTTAATTATGCAATTGACATGACACGTTTTTACCTGACTAATAATAAATTGTTATATTTGATACATCTGAACTTTCCTGAAATCATTATGACTATTAGACTGTGAGGAGGCTTTTGTTACCGCAATTTTACGGCCGGGAGGTCAAACTGAAGGCTGATGAATGAACGAAGCAGTAGGCACATCATCGGAGACCTCAGATTTCTGTCTGTCACTGGTGTTAGCAAGTTGTACGGGAAAAGACTAAGTAAACTACACTTTTTGTCATAAGCAAGCAGTTGGCGGCAGACAATTAGGCATTAGTCTATCTACACCCTCTGACTAACATCAGACTGGCGAGATTGTGTCCGTGAGATCTACGCAAAAACCCGGGGCGTGAGACTCTATTCGACATTAGGTCCCCAGTGAACGGATAATTGAAAATATGGGATGTCTAGAATAATCAAATATCTAAATTAATGTACAATCAATATCTGTGATAAATTTTTAATCAAGAATATTGCCTAAATTTATCACTTGTAATCGGAGTCAGATCAACCACGGAGCCAGACTAAAATTGGAACTAAATCCAGATAGCGCAAATAAAAGACCGAACATACATTAAACCTTCGACCAGGCCGCTGATTCCATTGTTTGGGCCAGCGGGTGCATTCTTACAACATATACGCTCTGGGGACATCAGAGACTTATTTTACATCTTGTAAAAAGGGGCATAATAGGTCCCCTTTAAGTACAAATTAAGCAAAATAATCTACTTAGTTCCTTTTAACCTGTTAACATGCACCAGGACGCGGGCGCACTGAAAGCTCTTTGTTTGCACACGTCATTGTTTTCAAACAGATAAAGTAAAACAGGACAAAATGAATCTTGACAAACTATATATCATTTTGAAGGTCTAAGCCTCTAGCATCGACGACAGATCGCTGTTTTTCGATAGAAAGCTTATACGGAATGTATTTGCTAAATTTGTGTAAGCAGTACACATCAAAACATGTATAAAAACCCCTGCAGTACATACCAGATTCATCCTGATAACGACTCTCAAACATATCCACTGCTGTAAATCCCGGTTTAGTTTGAAAGATAAGGGTCCACTGAACAACATTCCATCGAGCACTTTTAGTCCAAAGAAACAACAACATTGTAATTTAGATCGTTATTCATTTGTTTACGTCTCATCTCTTGAGGGAGAGTTATTGTTTGTGTCCGTTATGGAACAAATTACGCTCAAAAACAGCGTCTTGGTGGTAAAAAAAAACAGCACGATTTTGTAGCAGACAATGTCCCAAACAGAATGAAATCATCCAAAAAAAAAAAAGTCAAAGATACACGGAAGATTGATTATTTGAATTCTGGCGCTCCCTCGCGACGCACGCTGTGACGCACCTGTCATCTGATGGGGGCGTAATTTAGCGATCTTTTTAGCACAATAAGAAAAAAAGAAAAAACATTTCTTTTTTTTCTTCTTCAGCAGTTTTCATATATGTTTGCGTGTTTTGTGGAGAATGTGCCTGTATCTGTATGATTAACATCCGTATGGCTGATAAGCAGCATGTAATTACTGACTGTTCACAGATATCAGTGTGAATGCAGTCTATATAAAAGGCCATTATAATGTGAATATTGACAATATTGGGCAGCAATCAGTATGATTAGCATCTGTATGAATGATCTTCAGCATGTGATTACTAATGTATGAGCAGGAGAGCAGCTGTTTGTCATGAAATCAGTATGTAATTAAGTTATTTTTTTTTATTATTATTGTTTTTTTTTCATCACTCAAAAATTATTCTTATTGTATTTTTCTAGTGCTCAAATAAATCACTTGTACGATTTCTAAGATTCTGTATACTGTTTTATAATTGAAAAACTGCAGTGGCATGTATAAAGACTAAATAGTGTGTAGCAGAACTCTTCAATAATTTGGTAAATATTTTTCCTCAAACGGGGGGGGGGGGGGGGGGGGGGGGGGGCACTAGAAAAATGTCTGCAGGAATCTCATTTTTCATGGTATCTTCTTCAGATTTGAAATATAAACTCATGAGATGTGTGACTTTCAACCCATTACTTTTCTGGATTGCTCCAGGACTGATTTCATGTATTTTTATACGAAATAAAAAAAAAATTCAGTGTGGTACAATTTTTATCAAGGCACTTCAGTGTCTATAACTTTTTATATTTTTGAGCATCATTAACTCTGGATGATGGATAGTAAAGGCCAAAGGGTCTTCTTTCCAAAGACACCACAATTGTGTGTGTGGCACACTGAAGTCAGGAACTGTTACCATTTTAAGTTAGTTAGTCATTTTCAGCTGTGATTCCCAATATGGGGGGTGCAGGTTAACAGGTTAAATCATAGTTCATTACCGAGTACGCCCAAGATCCACGCCTAACCGATGAAAATGCTACTGGAAATTTAATAACGTTCAGTTATAAGTCATTTATAAGTGATTAGTTAATGATGAACTAATCATTTACAAAACATGACTATACATTCACAAATGATTATTAAGTAATATATATGAAGATAGGCTACCTTAACTCAAGCCATATAATGATCGTAACATGCTGAAACATATTAATATAATAAACATAACCAAATAATGGAACTTATTAACATAACAGTCCGTCAATTAGCATAAATCAACTGCTCATAAGGCTAGGACAGTTTCATTTAAAAAATTGGAACCTCTAAAGGGAATAGATATGAGATAGGAGGAAAAATACACTTCAACATCTTCTGTCGCAATTATATCATTGGTGTGATTATACTGTCTATAAACTGTGGGCATCAGGGAGCCGTTATTAATATGCAGGGCATTAAAATCGCTTATGAACACGCGCTTGTTTTTACTTTCACTTTCGAGATTCACGATGATGCGTACAGAGTAGCACTCGGCAGTACTAACCACACATTTTACAAGATCAGATGTTTGTCAGTGGTACTCAGGATCTGCAAGTCATCCACCATCATCCTATCTCTCCTTACTCTGTTTATGTGGTACTGTAATGTAACAGGCCACCGCTAGCAAGCAGCTAACCGTGTCCCTTTAGTGTCTCCGCAGAACGCGTTTTTTGTTTACCACGCCTTTCTGAATACAGATTCAGCCACACCTCTAACCCAGTCGGGGGCGTTTGTGGCCCGCACAGAACTCTTACTTGACATCGACCCAAGTTACTGTAACCGTTTTATGCTACGCAAGTCTTTTTATTTATGCCACCCAAATCTACAGTGTGCGCGTGAGACAATGTGTTCTTCTGTTTTCTTTGACAGCTTTTAGGTGCGTTACTCCACCGCATCAGCACCGAAAACATGGAGAAATATTTTAAGACAATAATCGCACAACCTATTCAATATTCTATAATTAAATCAACTAATCGAATATTCGAAAATTGTGACCCATCCCTAGTTTGTACATATGGGTAGTTGACAAATAGGCAGTAAAAAATGCTTATTTTGTAAAAGACAATTTTTGAGAAAGAAATGCATATATTTATGTAGTGTGAAGTCTGATCTTTGAGAAAATATAAAGGGTTACTAACTTCGTCAATTCTTTGATGTTTTTTTTTTTTTTACATTTTCACTGAACTGTACCATAAATTTGTCCAATGGTGTGACATAGCAAAAATTAAGAAAAAAAACCTCTTAATAATATATAAATAGCATGAGAGAGATTTATCTTCATTGTTAGATGCTTATTTTCATATAGTGTTATTTATTTAATATGAAATTATAATTAACATCATTTTTTCCCCATGACTTGTTGGACAATTTCAAGACAGACTTTGACAACAAGACAAACTTTGCTGTCATTCGTTCAAACCTGCTGAAAATTATACCATTTTAAGATGAGTGATATTTGTATCTCCCCTATTACAATACTCAATAGTTTTTTTTAAGATATTTTGAGATAAAAACAAATCTGTGTTTCTTTTAAATGTGTCACACCATAGGACATTACGTCACACTAAAGGACAGAAATGGTAGTTGTTAAATTATTTCTATTTAATTTTGAACATGTCAAAAGAGAATTTAATTTAATTTTGATACAAACAATATCAACATGTTTTTTAAACAAAACAGTAGTCAGTAGTCAATAAAATAATTTATCAACAAAAGTCAGTCTCTTAGTCAATCAGTATGTTACTGAAACTTTTCTAGCCCCCCCACGTGCCCCCTCAGATTTTTGAGCCAAGTGGATTTTGAATGCAGCTTCCAAAAGACAAAAAAATAGCTGTTTAATATTTTTGATATTTAATACAATCACACCTGCGTGATTAGAACGTTCAGCGCATCTATCATCAGCTGCTAAATTCAAATCTGTGTTCGCTGGCTGGCGCTGAGACAGAGCCAGACATGTTTGTACAGCGCTGCACATTATAACCAATCACACACGATTCTGTTGAGCTTATGAATGCAATGGCCAATCAGAGGCGTTCAGATGAGTCATCGCTAAAATGCCGGTGTTTTCTTCACTCGCTCACTGACTGAATACCTCTTTCTGGTGAATTCTCTCGTCAGAAACAACAAAGTGCAGATGTGTGTATGAATCTGTAAGATATACATTTCATAGTGTAAAAAGCTTCAGTGGTTTTAATGGGAGTTTTTGAGAGTGCTTGAACTGTCAGTAAAAATGTTCTTTGATAATGTAAATGTTCTTTGCTCTCTTTCTGTACAATGAAAGTGTTATGATTAGTAGCCTAACTTACAATGTTTTTATTCACATTAACTTTCAATGTTAAATTCACATTAAATATAAAGTCAGTCGTATTAAAAATATGTTATGGCATGATACCCATATCTGTTAATTAAGTATACAGACAGGTTTTTATGCATAGTTAATAATTATATTATTAGGCTACTTTGACCATAGTAACTAACAATCTATGAAGGTGAGAATCGAGATTTTTGGGTATGTTTAGAATAAAAAGGAAAAAATAAAAAATAAAACATAAGTGCTGTTGTGGCTGCTCTGTCACAAGATGAACAATTTACCATGTGCACATGTCATGGGCTTCACAGGGGGCTTCAGTAACACGATCTTGAATGGGGTCCTTCAACTAATTTAATTTTTTTCTGGAATTGGCCGATTTAAAATCAGGATATGGTGTCACACCATAGGACATGGTTTTCAGAGACAAAATGTATCAAGTTCCTATGATTTCAGAAATATATGGATGAACAAAAGGATTGCCATTTACTAAAATAGACACTTGTACAATTATGCCAGAGGTATTTATTAATATTTTTATGTTTTTATTTTTCATTTATAAAAGTTGCATTTACTGAACCATGCTTGGGACAGTCACACCTTGAGATTTAGCTCAAAAATGTAAAAAATTTAATAACACTGCAGGTTTTATAACAACAGGTCCATGTAGGGCAAATACATGTTTAATGATTTACTGCATTTTAAATAACAACAATATTAATTATATTCATTTTTATCTTGTGGGATAGTGAAAATGTCATGTCACATCAACAATCCATATAAATATCCTAGTCTGCCTAACTGCATCACTACATTGAACAGACATTACAGGTCAAAGCCATCTGATGTTCCATTTATCTAAATAAATAGGCCTCAGTGGTGGAAAGAGTACTGAAAATTTGTACTTAAGTACAAGTACTGTTACATTGTTTAAATAATACTCAATTACAAGTCAAGTCAAGTCACCTTTATTTATATAGCGCTTTTAACAATACAAATTGTGTCAAAGCAACTGCACAATAGCAAATTAGGAAAATAGTGAGTCAATAATGTAAAATGACAAGATTAATCACTCAATTTTCAGTTAAAGGCATTTCATTATTGAATTCAGTGATGGCATCGTCCAGCTCAGTTCAGTTCAAAAAGTTTCTGTTCAATCAAGTCGACGATATTGCTGGAAATGAAGTGTCCCCAACTAAGCAAGCCAGAGGCGACAGCGGCAAGGAACCAAAACTCCATCGGTGACAGAACGGAGAAAAAAACCTTGGGAGAAACCAGGCTCAGTCGGGGGGCCATTTCTCCTCTGGCCAGACGACACAGCAGTTCAATTCCAACTGCTGCAAGGTCAGATTGTAAGGGCTCAACTGGTTCCAGTGGTCTTTTCCCGATGGCTGTCTAGGTGACAGGGTCCTCACTGGGGATCTGTCTCTGGGGCTCATCTAGGTGTCCTGGTCTCCGCTGACGTTCAGGGCTGTAGAGGTCGTCTCTAGGTGCTGATCCACCATCTGATCTGGTGACTGCAGTGACCTCGGAATAAGAAAGAAACAGACTAATATTAGCGTAGATGTCAATCTTCTTACGATGTAACAAGTACATCGTGTGTTATGGGAAGTGTTCCCGGTTCCGGTTGATCTAATTAATGCAGCCTAACAATCCTTTAACGGATTTGAATAATAGAAGTGTATTAGTGTGTTATGTGTACGCCAGGTTAAAGAGATGGGTCTTTAATCTAGATTTAAACTGACAGAGTGTGTCTGCCTCCCGAACAGTGTTTGGTAGATTGTTCCAGAGTTTGGGCGCTAAATAGGAAAAAGATCTGCCGCCCGCAATTGATTTTGATATTCTAGGTATTATCAAATGGCCAGAGTTTTGAAAACGCAGCGGCCGTGGAGGACTATAATGCGATAAGAGCTCGATCAAGTACAGAGGAGCTAAACCATTCAGGGCTTTATAAGTAATTAACAAGATTTTAAAATCTATACGATGTTTAGTAGGGAGCCAGTGCAGTGTTGACAGAACCGGGCTAATATGGTCATACTTCTTGGTTCTAGTAAGAACTCTAGCTGCTGCATTTCGGACCATCTGTAGTTTGTTTATTAAGCGTGCAGAACAACCACCCAATAAAGCATTACAATAATCTAACCTTGAGGTCATAAACGCATGAATTAATATTTCTGCATTTGACATTGAGAGCATAGGTCTCAGTTTAGATATATTTTTAAGATGAAAAAATGCAGTTTTACAAATGGTAGAAACGTGGCTGTCAAAGGAGAGATTGCTGTCAAATAGCACACCTAGGTTCCTGACTGATGATGAAGAATCGACAGAGCAGCCATCAAGTGTTAGACAGTGTTCTAGATTAATACTTGTGGGGGTTTTAGGTCCGATAATTAACACCTCTGTTTTTTCAGAATTTAGCAGTAAGAAATTACTCGTCATCCAGTTTTTAATATCGACTATGCATTCCATAAGTTTCTCAATTTGGTGTGTTTCACCGGGCCGTGAAGAGATATAGAGCTGAGTATCATTAGCATAACAGTGAAAGCTAACCCCGTGTTTCCTAATGATATTTTCCAAGGGTAACATATAAAGTGTGAAAAGTAACGGCCCTAGTACTGAGCCTTGAGGTACTCCATACTGCACTTGTGATTGATATGATACCTCTTCATTCACTGCTACGAATTGATGGCGGTCAGATAAGTACGATTTGAACCATGCTAATGCACTTCCACTAATGCCAACAAAGTTTTCTAGTCTATTCAAAAGAATGTTGTGATCGATAGTGTCGAACGCAGCGCTAAGATCCAGTAGCACTAATAGAGAGATACAACCACGATCAGATGATAAGAGCAGGTCATTTGTCACTCTAATGAGAGCAGTCTCAGTACTATGATTCGGTCTAAATCCTGACTGGAAATCCTCACAGATATCATTTTTCTCTAAGAAGGAATATAATTGTGAGGATACAACCTTTTCTAGTATCTTTGACAGAAAAGGGAGATTCGAGATCGGTCTGTAATTAACTAGATCTTTGGGGTCAAGTTGTGGTTTTTTAATGAGAGGCTTAATAACAGCCAATTTAAAGTTTTTGGGGACATATCCTAATGATAATGATGAATTAATAATAGCCAAAAGAGGATCTATGACTTCTGGAAGCACCTCTTTTAGTAGTTTAGATGGAATAGGGTCTAACATACATGTTGTTGGTTTAGATGATTTAACAAGTTTATACAATTCTTCCTCTCCTATAGTAGAGAATGAGTGGAATTGTTCCTCAGGGGATCTATAATGATCTGATGTGATACTGTAGCTGACGGCTGCATTGTTACAATTTGATCTCTAATAGTATTAATTTTGGAAGTAAAATAGTTCATAAAGTCATTACTGCTGTGCTGTTGGGAAATGTCAACACCTGTTGATGCTTTATTTTTTGTTAATTTTGCCACTGTATTGAATAAATACCTGGGGTTATGTTTGTTTTCTTCTAAAAGAGACGAAAAGTAATCAGATCTAGCAGTTTTTAAAGCTTTTCTGTACTTTCCCGCCAAGCTAAACGAAATACCTCTAGTTTTGTTTTCCTCCAGCTGCGCTCCATTTTCCGGGCTGCTCTCTTTAGGGTGCGAGTGTGCTCATTATACCACGCTGTTGGACTCTTTTCCTTAATCTTCCTTAAGTGTAAAGGAGCAACCGTATCTAAAGTGCTAGAAAGGTTGTCTGATAAATGTGCAGGGTTAGGGGTCCTCCAGGACAGGTTTCGATAGATGGTTCGGCTCACTTGGACCTCCCTGTTACACTGCCCTTATGGTTGAACATATAGCAGGTTCGCAGACAAAAATAAATAAATCATAATAAATAAATTGCCAAATGTCGGGTAAAGGGTGTAAGGGATCGTAGGGTGAATTTGGATAACAAATGGCAATTATTTAACTGGCTTATCAGCATTTCGTGCTTATCTTGCCCCCCTGTAATGTCCAGTCTGATTACCTCAGGATAGGGGGGTTTTGGACACCTGTAGGAGCGAAAGCCGACCTTCTGACCGCCCCTCCCCCCACCCAGGGACCCTTTAAATGTCCACTTCCAATGTATTTTGGGGATAAAAGTAGGCATACGCGTCCGAACCCTGCTATGTGTCCATTCACCCTTTGGGTGAAAAGACTGGGCTCTTACGTCCCAGCAGACTACTATTCATCCATCTCTCTACCAGGCGCCTGGGGTCTCAAAAGGTTCTTGCTGCTGTGATGAAAAACTGCCATTGATTATTGAGAGAGGGTATGAATAATTGTGGACATGGAATGTATTGTCAAAATGTAAAAAGAAAGAAAAAATAATATCTCTAGCACAGTGTCACGTTTTTGTGTCATTTTCAGCCACAAGATGCCTATTTGTCAAATAAAACTTCACCATAATTAAAAATTTGGCCTGGGTATTTCATATATGTTAACATATATTACATTTCCATATGGGGCTGTACTGAAGCACTGCCGATACGAGACCATGAAGAGTTCAGCTGCGTGAAAAGATCAAACAGATGAATCATTCCTGGTGTGTTTGATCTCCACCAGATTCCCATCAGCTGCTGGTTTTTGGAGGAAAAGCTGATCATCAGAAGTGGAGCTCATAATGCTTGTCGGTTAGGGTCTGGTCTTCTGTTACGGAAGCAGACTCAAACAGAGGATTACAATTCAACAGGTAACATTAAAACAGCAGAGTCAACGGGATGCTGGTGAAGGCGAGTATGATGAGGTTAATAATGAAGCTGATCTTGATATCGCAGGACCTCGTGGATGAGAGCACACACCTCACAGTGACTGATGATGGACACACACTTGAAGACGCTGGAGATTATATACATCACTGAATCTGATTAGACCGTTAGCATCTCGCTCAAAAATGACCAAAGAGTTTTGATATTTTTCCTATTTAAAACGTAGTAGTCCCCAGGTATATCATAACTAGTTACCTAGCTGGGGACTACTTTCAGGCGCTGTGTAATATCACTACGCCTGCTGCACTCATGGTACGGCAACGGTTACTTTTGGTAAGTTATGTTAACTCATTATTAGTTCATGCAAGTCAAATCTGCGCAGGTTTAGCGCAAATACTCGTGAGAAATCATGACATTATCGAGTATATTGCAAAAACCAAACAAAACACACAGAATGCACGCATACGCGACTATGATGAAGTCTGGTTAGACTAACTTAGAGTGCGTTCTTTCACTGCATGATTCACTCTATTAATATAAGAATGATCACATAATTCAAGATAAAGGGGAAAATGCATAGGCCTATATATACTGTATATCAATTCATATAGTTAATATCACACGAAGAGTGCCGTTTTGTCTTAAAAAATCAGCATGGTTACAATACAACAGTTCAATAAAAAAAAAAAAGTTAATATCAAAAGACCATATTGCCTGTTTTTGCAATATTTCTCCAAAAAAAACAAAACAAAAAGACATCCCAAACACACTGTTTTGAGCAACATGACGGTGTTTCGCTCCTGAATGAATCAACTGTTTAAATTATTCGGTTCAATCACAATGACTCACTTAACAGAGACTTACTGCCACCTACTGGCGGTTTTAATTTTACACTTAAAGTATCTTTTCATTTTTAAAATAATTTCAAATATCAGTATTCAACATTTCATGTTTAAAATACCAAAACATTATTTATGCATTTGTAACTGCAGGTTAAAGCACTCCACGTCCCTGTAAGCTGCATTAATATGTGTAAATACATCTAAATGCCACTTCAGATGCAACTTCTGTAAAGATGAATTTTCTTGATACTGATTTAATTTGTTTAGTAACAGCCTAAATGTATTATTATTATTATAATTGACTGATTAAATGTAAGAATTTGACTCAAAAGATGATGCACACTTTTAGAAAAAATGGCTTTATAAAGGTAAAAATGCCCATAAAAGGTAAAAATCAATTTAATCTTATTGGAAAAGATTAATTTCTATCACTGCTGTGAACGGACCACACAGAATATGAAGAATATCAAAAACTTTAAGAGTCAGCTGTCCATGGCAGTCCTTAAGATATCAGCACAATAACACACTTATTGATAAAATCCCAGAAAATATTGAGATATTATTTTTTTGTCAATGTCGCACAAGCCTGGAACGTCCAGTGTAGACCGCCTCAAGCTGTTGGTTTATTTATTAATTTTTGTTTGGCTAGTAGAAGTTATGAATGGCCGGTAACTTAAAAATCTAGTAGCCAAATTGGCTGGTGAGTGAAAAAGTTAATTTCAATCCCTGGATGTAACTACAGAAGTTTTAAATAGGAAAAGTATTTAAACTCTTTGGTCATTTTTGAGCGAGATGCTAATGGTCTAATCAGATTCAATGATGTATGCTAAGCTACGCTAAAAGTGCTACCGCCAGACCCGGAGATCTGCTGAATGGATTCAAACACTGTAAAACTCTACTGTTTAACTCTTGGGGAGATATAAAATGAGCCTATTTCAAAAAAAGTGGAGTGTTCCTTTAATAAATGTATATTTTGTGATGATATTGAAACCATCTGTTTTTTCACTGTATGCTTTATGGTCTGATATTCGTGAAGGTACCTCACCTTACAAACTTCACTGTGAAGGACATTATCTTTGGACTTGTAATAACGAAGATGACTTCCTTGTTAATAATGTTTCTGCTGGGAACATTTCATATAAACCAATCTAAGTACGTGAAAGTTAAACCAACGTTTTGTGCATTTTATAATGATTTTATTTATTTTACAAAAAGCCCTCAAAGTGATGAAAAAAGAAAAATGCAATGTTTTGTCCTTTATAGAAGAATATGATTTACAGGAAAAACCATAGCCTCCTTTTATGTTTACCTTAAAAAAAAAATAATAATATAAAATATATATATATATATATATATATATATGTATATATGCATTTCTTCATGCACCTGTTCTGTATATTCTAATGTAAAAATTTGTACATGGCTAATTGGTTATTAAAAATAAATAAATCTGAAAGTGCCGTGACGCCAGTGAGGCGCGTCGTGACGTCACGCGGCCGGCACCGTGCGTGCTGACGCCGGCGGCGCTTCTTCCCAGCATGCAGTGCGCGAGTGAAGATGGCGGAAGGCGGAGCGGCGGATGTGGAGACGCAGAAAGGAGAGATCGCGACGCTCCTGAAGACGCCGCTGCGCAGAGCCGACACCTGGTGAGACAGACGCGCCGCGTCGGAGTCTGCTAAACGCTCACACGCTCACACTGATAGCAGCAGCAGCAGCAGCATTACAGATCAGAGAGAGAGAGAGTCGCTGCCTTTACCACAGTAATACCGCAGTAAACGTGTGTGTGTGTGTGTGTGTGTGTGTGTGTGTGTGTGTGTGTGTGTGTGTGTGTGTGTGTGTGTGTGTGTGTGTGTGTGTGTCAGCCTGATCTGACAGCAGTGAGTGTGTGTTGTGCTCTGTCACGCTGTGTCTGTGTGCGAGTGACGTCACTTCCGGTCTCCTCCTCAGGTATCTGGTGGACAGTCGCTGGTTCAAGCAGTGGAAGAAGTATGTGGGCTTCGACAGCTGGGACAAATACCAGATGGGGGACCAGAGCGTGTACCCCGGACCTGTGGACAACTCCGGCCTGTTCACAGGTGTGTGTGTGTGTGTGTGTGTGTGTGTGTGAAATTCTTGAGAGCATGCTCCATACAGTGCAGAAACAATTAACATATAGACAGTACCATTACAGACTTATACAGATGACAATGTGCAATATACACATACATATACTCAGTACACACAGTGTACTATTAGACATACTTACAGTTATCAATACACATTATACACAGTATGTACACATTCTACATTATGTACACATATATACACACACAGTAATATGCAAAGGTGCAGTAGATTATACATAAGCTGGATACGCAAATGTCATGGATGTGCATTGGATGGTATCCAGTGGTAGCAGATAGATTGATGTATTAGTGCAGTGTGTGTAGTCCAGGTTGAACTGTGGAGTTAAAGTGCAGTGCATGGCATATCGTAAAGTGGGAGTGTGCTGTAGGGTGTATTAGTTCTGACTGTTCATTAGTCTGATTGTTTGAGGGAAAGAGCTATCCCTCAGCCGTCTCAGGAAGAAGAGGCGTTGATGTGACTTCTTCAGCACTGCGTCTGTGTGAGTGGACCATGTGAGATCCTCAGTGATGTGAACGCCGAGGAACTTAAAGCTGTTTACCTGCTCCACAGGTGTCTTGTCGATGGTGATGGGTGTGTGTTCTCTGCTCTGTCTCCTGAAATCCACCACCAGCTCCTTGGTCTTGTCGATATTGAGTGAGAGCTGGTTCTCCTGACACCATTTAGTCAGGGTACTCACCTCCTCTCTGTAGGCCGTCTCATCGTTGTCAGTGATCAGGCCTATCACCGTTGTGTCGTTATATATGTGTGTGGTGTGTGGTGTGTGTGTGTGTGTGCAGATGGGGATGTGCTGGGTGTGTGTGTGTGTGCAGACAGGGATGTGCTGGGTGTGTGTATGATATATGTGTGTGTGTGCAGACAGGGATGTGCTGGGTGTGTGTATTATATATGTGTGTGTGTGTCCTGTGTGCAGACGGGGATGTGTGTGTTATATATGTGTGTGTGTGTGTGTGTGCAGACGGAGATGTGCTGTGTGTGTGTGTGTGTGTGCTCGCGCAGACGGGGATGTGCTGGGTGTGGGTGTTATATATATATGTGTGTGTGTGTGTGTGCGCAGACGGAGATGTGCTGGGTGTGTAATGTGTGTGTGTGTGTGTGTGTGTGTGTGTGCAGACGGGGATGTGCTGGGTATCCGGGAGCACCTGATCGATGAGCTGGACTACATCCTGCTGCCGGCTGACGGCTGGAACAAGCTGCTGAGCTGGTACGGCCTCAGTGAGGGACAGCAGCCCATCGCTCGCAAGGTACACACATCACAACAGATCACACACACACACCCATCTACACCATTACAGACCATACTGACCCATCACTGATCATAACAGATCATACACACCCATCTACACCATACTGACCCATCACTGATCATAACAGATCATACACACCCATCTACACCATACTGTCCCATCACTGATCATAACAGATCATACACACCCATCTACACCATACTGACGCATCACTGATCATAACAGATCATACACACCCATCTACACCATACTGACGCATCACTGATCATAACAGATCATACACACCCATCTACACCATACTGTCCCATCACTGATCATAACAGATCATACACACCCATCTACACCATACTGACGCATCACTGATCATAACAGATCATACACACCCATCTACACCATACTGTCCCATCACTGATCATAACAGATCATACACACCCATCTACACCATACTGTCCCATCACTGATCATAACAGATCATACACACCCATCTACACCATACTGACGCATCACTGATCATAACAGATAATAACAGATCATACGCACCCATCTACACCATACTGATCCATCACTGATCATAACATCGTTGTCATTTAGAAATTAGATTGTGTGGGTATTTGAATCGAGATCGCGATCTTTTAACGATTAATCATGCAGCTCTAATACATACCCATCTACACCATACAGACCGTACTGACCCATCACTGATCATAACAGATCATACACACCCATCTACAGCATACAGACCATACTGACCCATCACTGATCATAACAGATCATAACAGATCATACACACCCATCTACACCATACTCACCTATCACTGATCATAACAGATCAGAACTGATCATACACACCCATCTACACAATACAGACCATTCTGACCCATCACTGATCATAACAGATCATACACATCCATATACACCATACTGACCCATCACTGATCATAACAGATCATACACACCCATCTACACCATACAGACCGTACTGACCCATCACTGATCATAACAGATCATACACACCCATCTACACCATACAGACCGTACTGACCCATCACTGATCATAAGAGATCATAACTGATCATACACACCTATTTACACCATACTGACCCATCACTGATCATAACAGATCATACACACCCATCTACACCATACAGACCGTACTGACCCATCACTGATCATAAGATCATAACTGACCATACACACCCATCTACACCATACTGACCCATCACTGATCATAACAGATCATACACACCCATCTACACCATACTGACCCATCACTGATCATAACAGATCATACACACCCATCTACACCATACTGACCATCACTGATCATAACAGATCATACACACCCATCTACACCATACAGACTGTACTGACCCATCACTGATCATAACAGACCATACATACCCATCTACACCATACAGACCGTACTGGCCCATCACTGATCATAAGATCATAACTGACCATACACACCCATCTACACCATACTGACCCATCACTGATCATAACAGATCATACACACCCATCTACACCATACTGACCCATCACTGATCATAACAGATCATACACACCCATCTACACCATACTGTCCCATCACTGATCATAACAGATCATACACACCCATCTACACCATACTGACCATCACTGATCATAACAGATCATACACACCCATCTACACCATACTGACCCATCACTGATCATAACAGATCATACACACCCATCTACACCATACTGACCATCACTGATCATAACAGATCATACACACCCATCTACACCATACTGACCCATCACTGATCATAACAGATCATGCACACCCATCTACACCATACTGACCCATCACTGATCATAAGATCATAACTGACCATACACACCCATCTACACCATACTGACCCATCACTGATCATAACAGATCATACACACCCATCTACACCATACTGACCCATCACTGATCATAACAGATCATACACACCCATCTACACCATACTGACCATCACTGATCATAACAGATCATACACACCCATCTACACCATACAGACCGTACTGGCCCATCACTGATCATAAGATCATAACTGACCATACACACCCATCTACACCATACTGACCCATCACTGATCATAACAGATCATACACACCCATCTACACCATACTGACCCATCACTGATCATAACAGATCATACACACCCATCTACACCATACTGTCCCATCACTGATCATAACAGATCATACACACCCATCTACACCATACTGACCATCACTGATCATAACAGATCATACACACCCATCTACACCATACAGACTGTACTGACCCATCACTGATCATAACAGATCATACACACCCATCTACACCATACAGACCTTACTGACCCATCACTGATCATAACAGATCATAACAGATCATACACACCCATCTACACCATACAGACCATACTGACCCATCACCGATCATACCAGATCATACACACCCATCTACACCATACTGTCCCATCACTGATCATAACAGATCATACACACCCATCTACACCATACTGACCCATCACCGATCATAACAGATCATACACACCCATCTACACCATACAGACTGTACTAACCCATCACTGATCATAACAGATCATACACACCCATCTACACCATACTGACCCATCACTGATCATAACAGATCATACACACCCATCTACACCATACAGACCGTTCTGACCCATCACTGATCATAAGAGATCATAACAGATCATACACACCCATCTACACCATACTGACCCATCACTGATCATAACAGATCGTACACACCCATCTACACCATACAGACTGTACTGACCCATCACTGATCATAACAGATCATACACACCCATCTACATCATACAGACTGTACTGACCCATCACTGATCATAACAGATCATACACACCCATTTACACCATACTGACCCATCACTGATCATAACAGATCATACACACCCATCTACACCGTACTGACCCATCACTGATCATAACAGATCATACACACCCATCTACACCATACTGACCCATCACTGATCATAACAGATCATACACACCCATCTACACCATACAGACTGTACTGACCCATCACTGATCATAACAGATAATACACACCCATCTACACCATACAGACTGTACTGTCCCATCACTGATCATAACAGATCATACACACCCATCTATACCATACTGACCCATCACTGATCATAACAGATCATACACACCCATCTACACCGTACTGACCCATCACTGATCATAACAGATCATACACACCCATCTACACCATACAGACTGTACTGTCCCATCACTGATCATAACAGATCATACACACCCATCTATACCATACTGACCCATCACTGATGATAACAGATCATACACACCCATCTACACCGTACTGACCCATCACTGATCATAACAGATCATACACACCCATCTACACCATACTGACCCATCACTGATCATAACAGATCATACACACCCATCTACACCATACAGACCCATCACCGATCATAACAGATCATACACACCCATCTACACCATACAGACTGTACTGACCCATCACTGATCATAACAGATCATACACACCCATCTACACCATACTGACCCATCACTGATCATAACAGATCATACACACCCATCTACACCATACAGACCGTTCTGACCCATCACTGATCATAAGAGATCATAACAGATCATACACACCCATCTACACCATACTGACCCATCACTGATCATAACAGATCGTACACACCCATCTACACCATACAGACTGTACTGACCCATCACTGATCATAACAGATCATACACACCCATCTACACCATACTGACCCATCACTGATCATAACAGATCGTACACACCCATCTACACCATACAGACTGTACTGACCCATCACTGATCATAACAGATCATACACACCCATCTACATCATACAGACTGTACTGACCCATCACTGATCATAACAGATCATACACACCCATTTACACCATACTGACCCATCACTGATCATAACAGATCATACACACCCATCTACACCGTACTGACCCATCACTGATCATAACAGATCATACACACCCATCTACACCATACTGACCCATCACTGATCATAACAGATCATACACACCCATCTACACCATACAGACTGTACTGACCCATCACTGATCATAACAGATAATACACACCCATCTACACCATACTGACCCATCACTGATCATAACAGATCATACACACCCATCTACACCATACAGACTGTACTGTCCCATCACTGATCATAACAGATCATACACACCCATCTACACCATACAGACTGTACTGACCCATCACTGATCATAACAGATCATACACACCCATCTACACCATACTGACCCATCACTGATCATAACAGATCATACACACCCATCTACACCATACAGACTGTACTGTCCCATCACTGATCATAACAGATCATACACACCCATCTACACCATACTGACCCATCACTGATCATAACAGATCATACACACCGATCTACACCATACAGACCGTACTGACCCATCACTGATCATAACAGATCATACACACCCATCTACACCATACTGACCATCACTGATCATAACAGATCATAACAGACCATACACACCCATCTACACCATACAGATCATACTGACCCATCACCGATCATAACAGATCATACACACCCATCTACACCATACTGTCCCATCACTGATCATAACAGATCATACACACCCATCTACACCATACTGTCCCATCACTGATCATAACAGATCATACACACCCATCTACACCATACAGACTGTAGTGACCCATCACTGATCATAACAGATCATACACACCCATCTACACCATACAGACCGTTCTGACCCATCACTGATCATAACAGATCATACACACCCATCTACACCATACAGACCGTACTGACCCATCACTGATCATAACAGATCATAACAGATCATACACACCCATCTACACCATACAGACCATACTGACCCATCACCGATCATAACAGATCATACACACCCATCTAAACCATACTGTCCCATCACTGATCATAACAGATCATACACACCCATCTACACCATACTGACCCATCACTGATCATAACAGATAATAACAGATCATACACACCCATCTACACCATACTGACCCATCACTGATCATAACAGATCATACACACCCATCTACACCATACAGACCATACTGTCCCATCACTGATCATAACAGATCATACACACCCATCTACACCATACAGACCATACTGTCCATCACTGATCATAACAGATCATACACACCCATCTACACGATACTGTCCCATCACTGATCATAACAGATCGTACACACCCATCTACACCATACTGACCCATCACTGATCATAACAGATCATACACACCCATCTACACGATACTGTCCCATCACTGATAATAACAGATCATACACAGATCATACACACCCATCTACACCATACTGACCCATCACTGATCATAACAGATCATACATACCAATCTACACCATACAGACTGTACTGACCATCACTGATCATAACAGACCATACATACCCATCTACACCATACAGACCGTACTGGCCATCACTGATCATAAGATCATAACTGACCATACACACCCATCTACACCATACTGACCCATCACTGATCATAACAGATCATACACACCCATCTACACCATACTGACCCATCACTGATCATAACAGATCATACACACCCATCTACACCATACTGTCCCATCACTGATCATAACAGATCATACACACCCATCTACACCATACTGACCATCACTGATCATAACAGATCATACACACCCATCTACACCATACTGATCCATCACTGATCATAACAGATCATACACACCCATCTACACCATACTGACCATCACTGATCATAACAGATCATGCACACCCATCTACACCATACTGACCCATCACTGATCATAACAGATCATGCACACCCATCTACACCATACTGACCCATCACTGATCATAAGATCATAACTGACCATACACACCCATCTACACCATACTGACCCATCACTGATCATAACAGATCATACACACCCATCTACACCATACTGACCCATCACTGATCATAACAGATCATACACACCCATCTACACCATACTGACCATCACTGATCATAACAGATCATACACACCCATCTACACCATACAGACCGTACTGGCCCATCACTGATCATAAGATCATACACACCCATCTACACCATACAGACCTTACTGACCCATCACTGATCATAACAGATCATAACAGATCATACACACCCATCTACACCATACAGACCATACTGACCCATCACCGATCATACCAGATCATACACACCCATCTACACCATACTGTCCCATCACTGATCATAACAGATCATACACACCCATCTACACCATACTGACCCATCACCGATCATAACAGATCATACACACCCATCTACACCATACAGACTGTACTGACCCATCACTGATCATAACAGATCATACACACCCATCTACACCATACTGACCCATCACTGATCATAACAGATCATACACACCCATCTACACCATACAGACCGTTCTGACCCATCACTGATCATAAGAGATCATAACAGATCATACACACCCATCTACACCATACTGACCCTTCACTGATCATAACAGATCGTACACACCCATCTACACCATACAGACTGTACTGACCCATCACTGATCATAACAGATCATACACACCCATCTACATCATACAGACTGTACTGACCCATCACTGATCATAACAGATCATACACACCCATTTACACCATACTGACCCATCACTGATCATAACAGATCATACACACCCATCTACACCGTACTGACCCATCACTGATCATAACAGATCATACACACCCATCTACACCATACTGACCCATCACTGATCATAACAGATCATACACACCCATCTACACCATACAGACTGTACTGACCCATCACTGATCATAACAGATAATACACACCCATCTACACCATACAGACTGTACTGTCCCATCACTGATCATAACAGATCATACACACCCATCTATACCATACTGACCCATCACTGATCATAACAGATCATACACACCCATCTACACCGTACTGACCCATCACTGATCATAACAGATCATACACACCCATCTACACCATACAGACTGTACTGTCCCATCACTGATCATAACAGATCATACACACCCATCTATACCATACTGACCCATCACTGATGATAACAGATCATAAACACCCATCTACACCGTACTGACCCATCACTGATCATAACAGATCATACACACCCATCTACACCATACTGACCCATCACTGATCATAACAGATCATACACACCCATCTACACCATACAGACCCATCACAGATCATAACAGATCATACACACCCATCTACACCATACAGACTGTACTGACCCATCACTGATAATAACAGATCATACACACCCATCTACACCATACTGACCCATCACTGATCATAACAGATCATACATACCAATCTACATCATACAGACTGTACTGACCCATCACTGATCATAACAGACCATACATACCCATCTACACCATACAGACCGTACTGGCCCATCACTGATCATAAGATCATAACTGACCATACACACCCATCTACACCATACTGACCCATCACTGATCATAACAGATCATACACACCCATCTACACCATACTGACCCATCACTGATCATAACAGATCATACACACCCATCTACACCATACTGTCCCATCACTGATCATAACAGATCATACACACCCATCTACACCATACTGACCATCACTGATCATAACAGATCATACACACCCATCTACACCATACTGATCCATCACTGATCATAACAGATCATACACACCCATCTACACCATACTGACCATCACTGATCATAACAGATCATACACACCCATCTACACCATACTGACCCATCACTGATCATAACAGATCATGCACACCCATCTACACCATACTGACCCATCACTGATCATAAGATCATAACTGACCATACACACCCATCTACACCATACTGACCCATCACTGATCATAACAGATCATACACACCCATCTACACCATACTGACCCATCACTGATCATAACAGATCATACACACCCATCTACACCATACTGACCATCACTGATCATAACAGATCATACACACCCATCTACACCATACAGACCGTACTGGCCCATCACTGATCATAAGATCATACACACCCATCTACACCATACAGACCTTACTGACCCATCACTGATCATAACAGATCATAACAGATCATACACACCCATCTACACCATACAGACCATACTGACCCATCACCGATCATACCAGATCATACACACCCATCTACACCATACTGTCCCATCACTGATCATAACAGATCATACACACCCATCTACACCATACTGACCCATCACCGATCATAACAGATCATACACACCCATCTACACCATACAGACTGTACTGACCCATCACTGATCATAACAGATCATACACACCCATCTACACCATACTGACCCATCACTGATCATAACAGATCATACACACCCATCTACACCATACAGACCGTTCTGACCCATCACTGATCATAAGAGATCATAACAGATCATACACACCCATCTACACCATACTGACCCTTCACTGATCATAACAGATCGTACACACCCATCTACACCATACAGACTGTACTGACCCATCACTGATCATAACAGATCATACACACCCATCTACATCATACAGACTGTACTGACCCATCACTGATCATAACAGATCATACACACCCATTTACACCATACTGACCCATCACTGATCATAACAGATCATACACACCCATCTACACCGTACTGACCCATCACTGATCATAACAGATCATACACACCCATCTACACCATACTGACCCATCACTGATCATAACAGATCATACACACCCATCTACACCATACAGACTGTACTGACCCATCACTGATCATAACAGATAATACACACCCATCTACACCATACAGACTGTACTGTCCCATCACTGATCATAACAGATCATACACACCCATCTATACCATACTGACCCATCACTGATCATAACAGATCATACACACCCATCTACACCGTACTGACCCATCACTGATCATAACAGATCATACACACCATCTACACCATACAGACTGTACTGTCCCATCACTGATCATAACAGATCATACACACCCATCTATACCATACTGACCCATCACTGATGATAACAGATCATAAACACCCATCTACACCGTACTGACCCATCACTGATCATAACAGATCATACACACCCATCTACACCATACTGACCCATCACTGATCATAACAGATCATACACACCCATCTACACCATACAGACCCATCACCGATCATAACAGATCATACACACCCATCTACACCATACAGACTGTACTGACCCATCACTGATCATAACAGATCATACACACCCATCTACACCATACTGACCCATCACTGATCATAACAGATCATACACACCCATCTACACCATACAGACCGTTCTGACCCATCACTGATCATAAGAGATCATAACAGATCATACACACCCATCTACACCATACTGACCCATCACTGATCATAACAGATCGTACACACCCATCTACACCATACAGACTGTACTGACCCATCACTGATCATAACATATCATACACACCCATCTACACCATACTGACCCATCACTGATCATAACAGATCGTACACACCCATCTACACCATACAGACTGTACTGACCCATCACTGATCATAACAGATCATACACACCCATCTACATCATACAGACTGTACTGACCCATCACTGATCATAACAGATTATACACACCCATTTACACCATACTGACCCATCACTGATCATAACAGATCATACACACCCATCTACACCGTACTGACCCATCACTGATCATAACAGATCATACACACCCATCTACACCATACTGGCCCATCACTGATCATAACAGATCATACACACCCATCTACACCATACAGACTGTACTGACCCATCACTGATCATAACAGATAATACACACCCATCTACACCATACTGACCCATCACTGATCATAACAGATCATACACACCCATCTACACCATACAGACTGTACTGTCCCATCACTGATCATAACAGATCATACACACCCATCTACACCATACTGACCCATCACTGATCATAACAGATCATACACACCCATCTACACCGTACTGACCCATCACTGATCATAACAGATCATACACACCCATCTACACCATACTGACCCATCACTGATCATAACAGATCATACACACCCATCTACACCATACAGACTGTACTGACCCATCACTGATCATAACAGATCATACACACCCATCTACACCATACTGACCCATCACTGATCATAACAGATCATACACACCCATCTACACCATACAGACTGTACTGTCCCATCACTGATCATAACAGATCATACACACCCATCTACACCATACTGACCCATCACTGATCATAACAGATCATACACACCGATCTACACCATACAGACCGTACTGACCCATCACTGATCATAACAGATCATACACACCAATCTACACCATACTGACCATCACTGATCATAACAGATCATAACAGACCATACACACCCATCTACACCATACAGATCATACTGACCCATCACCGATCATAACAGATCATACACACCCATCTACACCATACTGTCCCATCACTGATCATAACAGATCATACACACCCATCTACACCATACTGTCCCATCACTGATCATAACAGATCATACACACCCATCTACACCATACAGACTGTACTGACCCATCACTGATCATAACAGATCATACACACCCATCTACACCATACAGACCGTTCTGACCCATCACTGATCATAACAGATCATACACACCCATCTACACCATACAGACCGTACTGACCCATCACTGATCATAACAGATCATAACAGATCATACACACCCATCTACACCATACAGACCATACTGACCCATCACCGATCATAACAGATCATACACACCCATCTACACCATACTGTCCCATCACTGATCATAACAGATCATACACACCCATCTACACCATACTGACCCATCACTGATCATAACAGATAATAACAGATCATACACACCCATCTACACCATACTGACCCATCACTGATCATAACAGATCATACACACCCATCTACACCATACAGACCATACTGTCCATCACTGATCATAACAGATCATACACACCCATCTACACCATACAGACCATACTGTCCCATCACTGATCATAACAGATCATACACACTCATCTACACCGTACTGACCCATCACTGATCATAACAGATCATACACACCCATCTACACGATACTGTCCCATCACTGATCATAACAGATCGTACACACCCATCTACACCATACTGACCCATCACTGATCATAACAGATCATACACACCCATCTACACGATACTGTCCCATCACTGATCATAACAGATCATACACACTCATCTACACCGTACTGACCCATCACTGATCATAACAGATCATACACACCCATCTACACGATACTGTCCCATCACTGTTCATAACAGATCGTACACACCCATCTACACCATACTGACCCATCACTGATCATAACAGATCATACACACCCATCTACACCATACTGACCCATCACTGATCATAACAGATCATACACACCCATCTACATCATACAGACTGTACTGACCCATCACTGATCATAACAGATCATAACAGATCATACACACCATCTACACCATACTGACCCATCACTGATCATAACAGATCATACACACCCATCTACACCATACTGACCCATCGCTGATCATAACAGATCATACACACCCATCTACACCATACAGACTGTACTGACCCATCGCTGATCATAACAGATCATACACACCCATCTACATCATACAGACTGTACTGACCCATCGCTGATCATAACAGATCATAACAGATCATACACACCCATCTACACCATACAGACTGTACTGACCCATCACTGATCATAACAGATCATACACACCCATCTACACCATACAGACCGTTCTGACCCATCACTGATCATAAGAGATCATAACTGATCATACACACCCATCTACATCATACAGACTGTACTGACCCATCACTGATCATAACAGATCATAACAGATCATACACACCCATCTACACCATACTGTCCCATCACTGATCATAACAGATCATACACACCCATCTACACCATACAGACCGTTCTGACCCATCACTGATCATAAGAGATCATAACTGATCATACACACCCATCTACATCATACAGACTGTACTGACCCATCGCTGATCATAACAGATCATACACACCCATCTACACCATACTGTCCCATCACTGATCATAACAGATCATACACACCCATCTACACCATACAGACTGTACTGACCCATCACTGATCATAAGAGATCATATCTGATCATACACACCCATCTACATCATACAGACTGTACTGTCCCATCACTGATCATAACAGATCAGAACTGATCATACACACCCATCTACACCATACTGACCCATCACTGAGAGAAAACAGCAGCCCATCGCACGCAAGGTACAGCAGAGACTACACCGTAATAACTGATCTATAACGGATCCATAACAGACTTATAACTGATCATACAGAGCCATAACTGTTCGTAACTGATCATATAGACTCATAACTGATCCATAGCTGAAAGAAAACAGCAGCCCATCACTCGCAAGGTACAGCAGAGACTACACCATCATAACTGATGATAGCAGATCATAATTGATGATAACTGATCATAGCAGACCCATAACAGATCCATAACTGAGAGAAAACAGCAGCCCATCACACACAAGGTACAGCAGAGACTACACCATCATAACTGATGATAGCAGATCATAACTAATGATAACTGATCATAGCAGACCCATAACAGATCCATAACTGAGAGAAAACAGCAGCCCATCACACACAAGGTACAGCAGAACTGGAGAATAACAGAGCTAATGAAGACCCGTAATATTGAGAAAATCACCTTTAAAGTTGTCCAAATGAAGTTCTCAGCAATGCATATTACTAATCAAAAATAAGTTTTGATATATTTACGGTAGGACGTTTACAAAATATCTTCATGGAACATGATCTTTACTTAATATCCTAATGATTTTTGGTGTAAAAATGTTGACCCATACAATGTATTGTTGGCTATTGCTACAAATATACCTGTGCTACTCATGGCTGCTTTTGTGCTCCAGGGTCACATATGTGTGTGTGTGTGTGTGTGTCTCCTGCTGGCTCAGATCTGCAGGCTAATGTCTGCTGTTGGTCGGCGGGTCAGTCTCTCTCTGTCCGCCCCTCTGCTCATGTATGTGTGTGTGTGTGTGTGTGTGAGGGTGTCGGGTGGCAATGAGGGCTATTTCTGTGTTCTCTGGAGCTCAGTGTGACTCGACTCGACCCGACCAGCAGCAGCATGCAGGAGGTTCGGCCCGTTCTCTTCTCTCTTCTGGGTTTGGGGCAGAGTCTGGCGGGTGGTGAGCGCGGGCCGGTTCTGCTCGTCTCGGGTTCCTCGTGGTTTAGCTCTGTGTTCGGTGTCGCTGGACACACTGGGGATGTGTGTAATAAATAGTCAGGAATCCTTCAGCTGTCGGCCTCTGCTGCTAAAATAAGCGTTTCTCTGCTCGGCCCGTGTCAACACAACTCTTCTCTGAGACGAGGATCTGAGTCAGATCTGACTGGACTGTGCTGATAGTGTGTGTGTGTGTGTGTGTGTGCTCCTCCTCAGGTGGTGGAGCAGGGCATGTTCGTCAAACACTGTAAGGTGGAGGTCTACCTCACCGAGCTCAAGCTGTGTGACGACAGCAACATGGAGAACGTCGTCTCGTGCCGCTTCAGCAAAGCAGACACCATCGGTACTCCACAACAACAGCTCAGAGCTAAACTAGACCCTCAAACGCTGATTTAAATCCAGCTCCGCTGAAGCTCACACTCTTCACATCCATCAGAAACTAGGACTGTGTGTGTGAACGCTTTAATGAAATGATGACCAGGCACTTTTAGTGAAAAAGATTACTTGTGAAGCACTTATAACTACATTACTGAAGTCACTTTTCAATAGCATGTTTTCAGACTTTTATTAGATCACATGCTTGTTTTGTATTGATACTAATGAGAATGATTTCTGAAGATCATGTGACACTGAAGACTGCAGTAATGATGCTGAAAATACAGCTTTGATCACAGAAATAAATTACAGTTTAACAGATATTCACATAGAAAACTGCTAGTTTAAATTGTAATATTATTTCACAATTTTACTGTATTTTAGATCAAATAAATGCAGCCTCGGTGAGACTTCATTATCAGTATGTGCTGCTGATTTCAGTTTGGTTTGTTTACACACAGACAGCATCGAGCGAGAGATGCGGAAGCTGTTCAGTATCCCGGACGAGAAGGAGACGCGGCTCTGGAACAAGTACATGAGCAACACCTTCGAGCCGCTCAATAAACCAGACAGCACCATTCAGGACGCAGGGCTCTATCAGGGACAGGTGAGATGAATCTAGCTCTGATTCAGTGCTGAATCACTGATGAAGAAGTGAACGGTTTGGGTTTAAGATCCCTGAGACTGAGAGACGAGTCGGTGATGAACAAACCAAGCTTTTCAAAACAACGATGCACTGTTTCTAGATCTTCTAACCATGGTGTAGATGCAACACGACATAAAAACACCTTTCACAAAACAAATATTTAATTAAAAGCATAATCTATTGAATACAGTTAACAAATGTGACCCTGGAGCACAAAACCAGTCATAAGGGTCAATTTTATGAAATTGAGATTTATACATCATCTGAAATCTGAATAAATATCTTTCCATTGATGTATGGTTTGTTATGATTGGACAATATTTGAAAATCTGGAATCTGAGGGTGCAAAAAAATCAAAATATTGAGAAAATCACCTTTAAATTTGTTCAAATTAATTCTTAGCAATGCATATTACTAATCAAAAATTAAGTTTTGATATATTTACGGTAGGAAATTTACTAAATATCTTCATGGAACATGATCTTAATATCCTAATGATTTTTGTCATAAAAGAAAAATGTATAATTTTGACCCATACAATGTATTGTTGGCTATTGCTACAAATATACCTGTGTTACTGATGACTGCTTTTGTGCTCCAGAGACACATATTATTAAATATGGAGTTTATAATATGTTGTTTAATTAAATTATATTGCTTTTATTGAATTGGAGAGTTTGGTTAATCAGGCCAATAAGACACTATTGACTACAACTATATTTAGGGCTGCCACTAACGACTATTTTTATTTCGATTAATCTAAACGATTAATTTCCCACAAAAAATCAACAATTTTACTTAAGAATATTTTATTAAACCAAATGAAATCCACATTTATATGAAATCCTTTTTTAAAGCAAAAGTGCAACATAGAGTTCAGTATTATAGTGTGAGAATGACAACATATCCACGTGTTCTAGTCTATTAATAACATTATAATCAAAAAACACTTTTTAAAGGAGTATTTACCAGAAATATTATTTACCAGAATTTATTTAGGTGTAAATGTGCAGTATTTATGAAAGAAATAAAATAAAAAAAAACTTTTTTAAATATAAAATCAATTAATTGGAGATGCTTTTGATTATTAAAATTAAAGGAACCATTAAAATGGAATCCAGAAAATAATGGAAAACAGAATTTGGTACAGATAAAACTGTAAAAATGAAAATGGAAAATGAATTTGGAAATAAAACGGATTTCATAGGGCCCTGTAATTATAATAATTTTTTTTTGTGGTAATAAAAATAGATGTAAGTGAACAATAGCTTTTAAAATGACTTGAAATACATAATAGCAATGATGCAATAATATTTATTTTGAACAAAACTGTTAAAATACATAATGTATTATAATCAATAGATTACGCATAACAACAAAGGCCTGCAGGGGGCGCCGACGGCCTGATGATTATTTTTACACATTACTGCGCATCTAATCTTTGTTTAATATTGAACAAGCACCATTTAATTCAAATGTCCACTTAGTCTTTAATATTTGTCCATTTGTTTAGGACAGAAATGCTGTAGCTGCTGTAATTAAATCAATATGTGGACATCAAAACGTGTAACTCAGAGCGAGGGCTTTTATTTTGAAACCGCGATGTATTCTCCTGTGTTTGTGTAGGTTTATAAATGATTTACGTTACAAATCTGATGAAATGGCGCACGTTGTGTTCCCAGATGAACGTTATAATAAACACAAATTCACAACAACATGCAGAGATGAGTTTGAGACGCTCCACATGTGAATAATAACAGTTTCTGTGGAGCTACTGTGAACGGAGCCGCTGTGAGACGCACGAACTTATACACGCGTGTACATAATTAAAGCACATATACTGTGTTACTGCGTTGCATATAATTATTTAATTAAATCTTAGCGTTTGTGAATTCACAGTTATGCTTAATTATGATTTTTAAATGGGTTTAATATCATGCAGCCTTGGAAAATAGTCTAATAATGTGTTTTATGGATTCTCGTCTGTGAAATGCTGCACTTCGGTATTTTGCCGGTTAGTCGACGCGAGCAAAATTAAGTCGATGATTTTTAAAAATCAACTAGTCGACTAAAATCGACGAATCACGACAGCTCTAGAAATATTACTGTTGTAATAGGCTACTACTAAAGTTATTAAAACCTTATTTTTAAGGAATAATCATACAATTTTTCTTCAGTGTTGTAATTGTAATATGAAGTCACCTTTATTTTCCAAAATAATAAGATTTGTTTAATTTTCATTAATTAAAAGATAAATAAAATGTTTTATGCCTTAATGTAAAAAATGTAAATACACAACACAGAATTTCTGAGGAAAAAAAATCATAAGGCTATTGTAAGAATAATTAAAAATTGTTTGTATGCATTCAAATAATTAGACGTGCTAAACAGAATTTGGTAACAATAAAACATAAGTTTGGAAAAAATAAAACATTTCATACGGCCCTAAACATGTCATTTTTGTTACACTTTTAATAAATTGATGTTAAATTGTTTACGTTTCATGATTTTAATTAATTAGACATGCTTTTTGATTAATACAATTTAATTTGACCGTTAAAAAGATGTCCAGAAACATTACAAATGAAAAAAAGAATGAACCACAAGAATGAACCCAAATTCTGCATAGGCACAGTTTTTCTTTCGTTTTCTTAAATTATTATTTAAGTGAAAATATATTTCTCGTATAGGCCTATTTATTGGTTATTACTATGTTTTTCTCCGCTCGCAGAAGCGCTGCGGGTGCGTGCTTTTTGCGCATGTAAAATGAATCCCCGGAAAACAAATGTTAGTATTTTTAACGGGTCACAGACACTTATTCTTTCTAATTTAAAATAATCTTGTCGGTTAACGGTTAATAATCGGTTAACGAGCGTTAACAGATGTCATGAAGCATTGTTTAAACAGTATTGAGTCGTAACGGATGTTTCTCCTCTGACTGCAGGTTCTGGTGATCGAGCAGAAGAACGAGGACGGCTCGTGGCCCCGCGGCTCCTCGGCGCTCAGGTGAGTCATGTGATCTCCTCAGTGCTTTAGAGCCCGTGCTGGGTCACCTGCTCGTCTCCTCGAGGTCGTCTCCTGTAACTCTCGCTATTCTTGTCTTTTGAAGGTCATCTGGTGCTTCCTCTCTCTCTGCTTTACCAAAGATCTGCCCTTCATCTCTCACAAACAATCATAACAGCAGTTTCAGCGGCCGCAAGTAAGCCTGCGGGGGGCGGGGCCAGGGGAGGGACCAGTGAGGGTGGGGGAGGGGCCATGGAGTGTGGTGGGCGGGGCCAGGGGAGGGCCATTAAGTTGATGGGCGGGACCAGTGAGTGTGGTGGTCGGGGCATGGGAAGGACCAGTGGGTGGATGGACAGTGAGGGTGGGGGGAGGGGCCATGGAGTGTGGTGGGCGGGGCCAGGGGAGGGCCATTAAGTTGGTGGGCGGGACCAGTGAGTGTGGTGGTCGGGGCATGGGAAGGACCAGTGGGTGGATGGACCAGTGAGGGTGGGGGGAGGGGCCATGGAGGGTGGGGGGAGGGGCCATGGAGTGTGGTGGGCGGGGCCAGGGGAGGGCCATTAAGTTGGTGGGCGGGACCAGTGAGTGTGGTGGTCGGGGCATGGGAAGGACCAGTGGGTGGATGGACCAGTGAGGGTGGGGGGAGGGGCCATGGAGTGTGGTGGAGCTGGACCAGGGAGTGTGGTGGGTGGGGCAGGGGAGGGGCCAGTGAGTGGATAGGATGGGCCGGGCCAATGAGTGGTGGGCGGGGCCAATGAGTGTTTTTGGATGGGCCAGTGAGTGGATGGGATGGGCCAGTGCGTGTGGTGGGTGGGGTCAGGGGAGGGGCCAGTGAGTGTGGTGGGCGGGGCTATTGAAACACTCTCTGTGTCGTGCAGTGAATCTTCATATAGAAGTGAACAGCACTTATCCATGATTTTGATGTGTGCCACTGACTGTGTGTCTAGATTAAAACAATTAATGCTGCTCCCGACACACACACACACATTCGGTACCTAAATAAATCACATGACTTTGGCTTTAAAGTCTAATCAGTGTCATGTACATTACGTGTGCACATTGGCAAACACTTTTATCCAAAGCGAGGTCAGAGCGATGCGTGTCCTGCGCTCACTGGTGCTTCAGGTAGTGTGGTGCTCGTAGCTGCAGTGCATTGTGGGAATGGAGGGCTGCTGCTGTGTGTTGTTCATCCGTTAGCTGCTGATGCTGCTCTGGCTTTGCTTTAAAGCTGAACGCTCGCATGTTCAGACTTCACTTTATTAGTTTCATTGAATGTAATCTGGTGAATGAAATACACATCAGGGGCCGGTTGCATAAACTGTTTAAACTAGTCTTAAAAAGTTAGTCATCTCATTTTTTTCTTCAAGACTGGTCATAACTTTTTTAATTCAGTTGTGAAAAGGTAGATTGGTCTTATTTGTATTGGAAGAGTAAGACTGATCTGCTCTGTTGTCTACACAGCAAACAGCTGAAACCAAAATGAGCTTTACAGAGTGTTTCAGATCAGTCACTGACAGTGCTGTGCAAAAGTAAGTGCACCCCACGAACAGATACGTGACCCTGGAGCACAAAAGCAGTCATAAGCAGCACAGGTATATTTGTAGCAATAGCCAACAATACATTGTATGGGTCAAAATTATCAATTTTACTTTTACGCCAAAAATCATTAAGATCATGCTCCATGAAGATATTTTGTAAATTTCCTACCGTAAATGTATTAAAACTTAATTTTTAATTAGTAATATGCATTGCTAAGAACTTCATTTGAACAACTTTAAAGGTGATTTTCTCAATATTTAGATTTTTTTGCACCCTCAGATTCCAGATTTTCAAATAGTTGTATCTCAGCCAAATATTGTCCAAACCATACATCAATGGAGAGATTATTTATTCAGCTGTCAGATGATGCATAAATCTCAATTTCCAAAAATTGACCTTATGACTGGTTTTGTGGTGCAGGGTCACATGTTTATTTGGACAGTGCTGACGAAGGTGATGTACTTTAAAGGATTAGTTCACTCCAGGATGAAAATCTAAAGAATAAGAGCCCTATTCCTCGGCTGGGGTCGTGTAGAGCTCTTTGAAGCTGCACTGAAACTGCAGTTTGGACCTTCAACCCACCATTGAAGTCCACTATATAATGTCTTTGCGACTGAAGTCAAACACAGTTCGGGGGTGAGTAAATTATCAGGAAATTTTTATTCTGGAAGTGAACTAATCCTTTAACACATGATGTTGAAAATTTGACTTGCCTGGAAGTCTTTTATTCCACAAAATCACCTACAGAAATCAAGTTGTCCTCTATGGACAAAAGTAAGTGCACCCCTACATCTAAGTCTGACTGTGATATTGGAGCAGTTTCATGCATGTTCAGACCATTTCCAGTGTTTATGAGCAAACCAGAGCAGTGTGTGGAGGTGTGTGTAAGGCCTGGTCTTCCGCTGTAATTGGTGCAGTGGTGTGTAATGTTGGACTCTTGATGTAGTGTGTTTATCTGTGAGTGCTGTTTGTGAGGTGTTCTTACTCTCTCACAGCACTGTGTGATGATATATATATATATATATATATATATATATATAAGTGAGGCGCCTCTCTGCTGGTCTGTGGATCAATGCTGTGGTTGACTGTTACATGTTTAGTGTTGCTCTGATCATCTGCTCTCTCTGGTGCTGCTGTGTGTGTGTGTGTGTGTGTGTGTGTGCAGCGTGAAGAGCTCCAGCTACAGCCTGCTGTCCTACCCGCCCTACAGCAGCTACGAGAGCTCGGATCAGGGCCGGCGCAGCGAGAGAGCGGGTCTCTGCGGCCTGTCTAACCTGGGCAACACCTGCTTCATGAACTCGGCCACACAGGTGAGCTCCTCACGGTCATCCTGTGCTCCTGTGTGTGTGTGTGTGTCCAGCACTGAGCCTCTGTGTATGTGTGTTTCAGTGTCTGAGCAACGTCCCGCCGCTCACACAGTTCTTCCTGAAGGACCAGCACCAGGTCGAGCTGAACCAGGA